>JAQIXU010000439.1:0-34346 GCA_034701245.1 Strigamia transsilvanica | reverse complement strand
TGGGTGAATGTCGTACAATGAAATATTCATTTCGCGTCATTTGATCGCGTCGAAAAGTCTGACTGTGCGTCAACTTTTATTCCACGTTCAAGGTGAGATGCGAGATGATGTGAGATGTGCGGAAACAAAAGTTGCACTTGTCGGTTTTATTTATTTATTTATTTATTTTTTTTTTCATTTTATTTCTGGGTTAAATTCGTTTCGCAATCAACTGCTAGCACAACCGGATCGAATCTTGAAAAAAAAATTTTTTTGTTTCTAATTGCAAATTTATTTGATTTTTCGACAAAATTTTTTTTGTGTAAAAAAAAAAATTGTTTAATAAAATTTTCAATAATTTATTCCAATTTATCCACCTTAAAGACACAAACTTTAAGGTTTTATGTACAGAGGAGTCGCCGGTGAGCGTGCATTTAAATTGAGTTAGCCACTCCAAAGGGGATTGAAATGTCCTAATCCAATGCCATCGAAGCGAGTACACTTAAAAAGCTTCCTAAATTGCTCCCTATGCTAATATGGCTGAAATTTGATCGATCAGGGGTCAATTTCGAGCCCGAAATTTGTTTTTCTTTATTTCTCTCGCACGAAAATGCCGTAACAATTCCGGTATTATGCAGTGAAGCTCGGGGGCAGCACAAGCAAACCGCATTTCGATTTCTCGTTTTATTTTTCTTTTGCCAAACCAAAATGTGCCATTCAACATGAGTATTGGAAAAAATTTCCCCATAACGGATTGTTGCTTTCTCTCACTGAGAAAAGGTCCCGGTCTCGCGCCTAATTTGCAGTCGAAACTGAAGTTGAAACGAAATACGATACTTCATCTGTGCCCGCGTTTACCATAACACGGTCAAACTCGCTACGAATAGAAATGGAATGATTATAATAAAAATTCGTTGATTTTTTTTTTCGTTTTGCACAAATCTGTCTCCACACATCACAACTCGCGCCTGATATATGCACCATGAAGATTAGCCGCCTCCTTATACACCCACTCGTAAAGATAAGGAAACAAACATTAAAGATATGAAATAATAAAAGAAATGAAAAGAAAAAACTCGAACCATCTATTTTAATCTTGTATTAAGACGCCGCCATTTTTATGATGGCCGCAAATTTCATTCACTCGGGTTTTACGAGGCGACAAAACACGTCGGTTTTATCACCTCTGATTATTACCATGACAACAAAATTTAATATCGAAAAAAAAAAAAAAATTTTTTTTCATTTTTTTTGGGTTGAATTTTATTTTAGTTGATGCGCCACGCCACGTCGCGTGGGGGAATTAATTCGGACGGCCAAGCAACTCGACTCCACGGCCGCGACTAACGAAGCAATTTGCATATACGGTTTAAAAGTGGTGATTTATACAGATTGGAAGTGAAAGGCAAAGGCACAAAAGACGGGATGAGCAGGAAGGTGCAAACGAGGGTGACGTGATCTCGGTTTCTTTTGGCGCGCTGCTGGGGGGGGGCGGGTACGTCGCAACCCCTCCCGAGCTAACCCCCATTGTTTTCCGCTTAATTAAGGTTGTGCATATCTGCGCAATTAAGCAGGAAAGCCACCCTACTCCACTTGCTCATTGCACGCGCCTCATCGAGTGCACAAAGCAGCTGCTATTCTCGACATGCTCATTTATTCTCGGGCACAGGAGACGATGCTACAAACACCACTCGGTGACGATACATCAAGTTGTTTCAATCCAATTATGCGAATGGTGCTTACACTACTTGTACTTTGCTGGCGCCAATTCAAATTATTGGCCATTAAAACGATGAAATGACCGCTTTTTTTAATCAACTTAACCGCATGACTTTGTAATTACATTTTTATTAGCGCTCGAAGAAATTCCACTATTAAATGTATTTGTTGTTATATACAACCATCGAGTGGCTTTTTGTAGACAAAATTTCATCCAAAGGGTCGGGACGATCAAACAGAATTCGAAGGAGTTTTGAATGTTTTTTTTTTATTTCCTGTTTATTTATTGTAACTGTGAATGGGGAAACACGACAGTAATTACGGGTATGCAACGGATTGGATTGAATTGGATTTCTTTTTTTGTTTTGTTGTTCACACGTGCGGAAATAGGGTCTTGCGCACAAAACACAGTTTATAGTATCCTTTGTGTAATTCCAAGCGTTCGCAAACAAAAAGAGGATGATACTGTGTTTGTTTTCTGTAAAGGTGCGTGTATATTTCAACAGTTTGCATCTCCAGCGATCGATTGAGCGGTCAACAAGCAATCGGAATGTCCAGTACCCACCAAAAAAAATGTAATTCTATCGGGATTTGTGTTTATTTGCGATAAAATATATTGATATATATATATTTTTGATTTGGTTTTTTTTTGTAAGGGAAAATGCGGTACGTGGGATCGGTTTTCTCGAATGTAATTATGTTGTCAATGTTTACAAGGTGGCGCTTGAATTTGCTAGGACGATTATGGCTTTTAAAGTCTTTTTCCCTCCTGCTATGTTTTTGTAAGCTGCAATTTTCTCTGATAAGAGGACGAATCGTTTTAACTTGTCAACTTAATGGTCTAAGCATAGTAATTTATTTCTGGGCTTAACATCTGACGCTGTTGACATGACAATGATTGGTTGGTAAAAATAAAAGCGAGCAATTATGGCCACGTTTGTTTTTTGTGCATTTCGATGGCTCAATCGTCGAATATCGACGTCGTTTAATTAATCTATCGATGTAATCAATTGGTTAATGTTGAAACTGACGTTTAAAAGATGAGATTTGGGATAAATATTATTAGTACCGTATTTTGTCACTCGGGTGACCATTGGGCACCCTCTTGTTTGACCCAATTTATGTAGGGATTTCGGGGGAGTTAATCCCCATTGTTAAAAAGAATAAAAATTGTAGTGTTCATGAAAACCTTAGACCAGCCATTCTCAAAGGGCTCCGCATAACTTTAAAAAAAAATTATAGTTTTAAATCCCCTGAAAATGAAATTATAATAATTTACTGCTTTGAATGTTTAGAGACTTATTTAATTAACGATCTAAAAAAAATCTCTAATAACGGTTAACTCACAATATTAAATAACACTTCGGTACAAGCCATTGTCGATTGGCAACACACGATAATTAGGGAACCACTGGGCTTCGTGTAAATTTGTATGCTTTTGGAGGGCTCTGCTGCCTTTTAGACCGTGTGGACGTGTGTTCTGCATTGCCATCCAGACTGGAAGACTACTTTTACGAAAATATCCAATCTTGGGAGTTGCAGATGATGTCATGGTGACGTGTGCCAATCTGTGTTATATTCGGGGTTTTTCGACGTGTTGGTGGATGGAGGTCCTATAGAAAGATGGTTTTAGCTCGTGACTTTCATGTTGTGAGTGCGGTGCTGATAGCGAGGCTGTGTTTGCTTTATTCAACACGCACAATCCTTTTTACCAGTCTGAAAACGTTTTAAAAAATACATTCCAATCACAAAGTTTGTCGTGAAAGAGAAGGATTTTTTCTTTGTTTCTTCCCCCTTTTATCTTAAACTGAATAAAAGAATATATGTAAGATTTTATTCTTTTTATTTATGAGACATACCATCGGTTTTTGCCTTTTTAATATTTTGCTGTTTTCTTCTATCAAAAGGAAACGTTTAGGAATTTACGGTTTCTTTTAAATTCCGAATAAAAAACAATATTATTTTTGTTTTTCTAGATAAAAAAAAATGAAAATTTCAAATATGTAATCAGTATCAAGTATTAAAAAGCAGACGTTTGCTAATTACACCCACAAATGCGTTTCTCTAGAGACAAAACTGTGGACTCATTAAAGAGATGATATTGAATAATTTCGCACAAACTCGCACTTAAATTGACTCTGAAATTGCATACTCAACTTGTGAGTTTAAAGCGCTCCTCTAAACGACTCGATTTAATCCGGGTTGATAATCCCACTGACTCTTGTCCTCACTCGACTCGTCATTTGCAAATTGCTTCGCAGCAGTTTGGCTTGTGCTGATAAACTGAAATGTTGCGACACTTGAACAGTGTAAACAAACTTGCCAATGCAAGACCCCGAATAAAAACTCATACACGGCCTACGTCGAGATAGAACGGCCATTTTACGAGCAGACAACTGTTTTCAGCTGAAATTTCCCTCCCACTTCCCCACTACCCAATCTCGCAGTCTCTTTTCAGCTTTTATTGCTGTATATACTCGACGCGACACCCAATCCCCTAGCGATGGTAATAGGAATCTCAGGCGGGATAAAATCATTTATGCATGTTGTCGCAAAGTTTTCTGAGAGAAAAGAGGGAATAAAATTGAAATGAAGAAAGTCAACATTGATCGCGAGGAAGAGAGAATGGTAAAGCAGACGAGCCATGCTGGAAACCCCACCTTGGACCTCCTTACTATCCATAGTGCAAATCTTCTCTTTTACATGTCTTAGTCAAGGAATTTCCACTATTTTCTTTTTTTTGTGTTTTTTTGTTGTAGTGTGTTATTTTCGTGACAAATATTATGAATAGGAGGATGTGTGTGACATGTTAAAATGACAAAACTGTCACATTTTGGCAAGTACACGACTGTTGACCTTTTCCATAGAGCACCGAACGTGATGACTTCCTCTGCGCGACAGATGGCGGAATTGCAATTGTGAGCAAATCCAATCAGTGCGTGTTGCTACTTATGGCTTCCTTCATCATTTAGTTCCTCGCCCGTGGACATCAAATATGTGATAATATCCAGTCGTAAACTTAGTGAATACCAAATTCTAGCGACCAAAACATTTTTTTTTTGCTTTACCAATACAATTTTTTCAAATTGGAACGAGAGTTTTAAAATTTCTCATTTCAACTTGTTATTACAATTACATACGAGCCTCGAAACCAGATGGAAAAAGGAATTAAATGCACTTGCAACTGCAGGATGCTTGGCAGATTCCCTTTTTCCGTGTTAAATGGAGCAACTAAAACAACTTCATATTATCTATTTATGAAATTTCTTATTAGGACAGTTTTATTGCAGCTTCTTTTTCTAAAGTAATTATGTGGAAGCAGTATAGCAACTTGATCATCTAAAGCAGTTACGGTATATAACTAATATAATATATGTATATATATACTGGAATATTTAAAAATGAAAATTAAAGTCATGAAAACGTGTCGATGACTATAAAATGCAATTTTCAGCGTACGAAATTAAAATCTCGCCAATAAAAAAGGCAATAATTGAGTTTTTTATGCTTTTCCGCGGTATTTGAAGCTAATATGATTGTAATAAGATTTTTTTATCGAGTTTTGGGTTCCGAATTCACGAGCCGGGGTGTTTTTATCTCGGGTTTTCTCTATCTGCGCGGGTCTGGAAGATATATTTGTTTGGTTAACCAAAACAACCGCAGAAATGTGTTCATTGGTGTTGGTGATTGCAATCTGACCACCTGCAGAAATATCGGTGCTAAGGGTCAAGATGTGGGAAGGAAAAAAAGAGAGAGAAAAGGAAAACAGGGAAAAAAAGTTGCTACTTACAATTCGACTCGTGCCCTTAGACGCATTGATGTTGTATAAGGCGTCGTGCAGGCAATCAGATTACCGGTGAATGGATGGTCATTTCTTGTCTCCAACAGAAATGTATCAAACTTTTCATCACCATCTTCGAAAAGTGAGGGTTTGGCCAAATTTAATTACAATTCTTATCATTTTGTTACTCGTTTCTAATTCACTGCCTGTTAAAGGGCTGGCAATTGATTTTATATATAAATGTTTTTATTTATTAAATAATTAATGAATTATTTATTTTTTTTCCGATGTAATTTCATTATGTTGTTATTAAAATTAAAGGAGGTAGAAATAATTGAATAATAAATCACATTTTCAATTTGTTTTGGTTTTTTTTTTGGAAATTGTTTCTTTTTTTCTTTTTTTTTTTTTTTTAAAAGATTTATCATTTGATTATTTCACCACTAAACAGTATTACTGGAGCATTCGAAGCGTGATTATTAAATTCCAAACGTGGATTTAGATTTTTATCTAATTTGTAAGATTGTTTGATAAAATAGCGCAAGCGCATCGCGTCCATTTTCAATGAGATGGTTTTGAATTTCTCTAGAAGTTTAGTTTGAATATTTAATTAAAAATAAGCTGGGAATTGATTGACGACTAACGTAAGATTCTTCTTGTTTATTTATCAACCGAAACCTTAGATTGCATTGTTTTCGTGACAGGTGCAGGACTTTAAGTCAATTGGCCTCAAACTTCCGACAACAAACCTTAAAAGTGAATTAATGTTTTAATTTAATGCGAATGATATTGCATCCGGTTTAACGTCCCCATTGTATTCCCCTTAATTATTTATCGAGTGTAATGAGAAATGAACTTTAATTTTGAAATTCATTCGAGAAAAATGCGGTTGGCTTACCTGCCAAGCACAGGAGCTCGCGCGGGGAGCTTTGCGCTCTTTTCTCGATCCGGAGCGAAAAATATTTTTATTCGTTAGGAAAACAAGTAAAGTTTGTGGAAAATTGAGTGTAAGAACGGGTCCAATCGTCTTAGAGCAAAAGGCCATCATCATCAGCATCCAGCGTCCTTCCTCGACCGCACCGAGATGGTAGTTTGTCACCCCGTGGCAACGGCCTCATAAATTGCACTGTCCTTCACTCCCACAAGCCACTAATCGGGTTAGTTACACAACTTGTTCCTAGTCAAGTCCGAGAAAATGACACCAAATCCGCAGTGTTCGAATTGCACGCGTCTTATTTGCCTCGGCTTCAATTAATTGAGGATTTAAGTTGCGCTCATTTATTCCCGATTTTTTATTCATTTTCCAAACTATTTATTTTCCAAACTGAGTTATGATTTGGTGAGATTAAAAGGGTCTTCATTTCATTTTTTACCGCGTCGATCTTAAGCTTTGGATGTGCTTTGATGCCTTGAAGGAACACAAGAGAGAATGTTGCTGATTACTTTTTAATTGCACTTTTTATTGCACTTTGCATTCTCTCATAAAATTCATTTCTGCCTATAGGGCCAAAGTTTTCCTTCACGTGCCAAAACTTGGGCGGTTTGTTTTAATGGAAAAAAAATATATATGTTGCATTAAAGAGAAGTTAGGGGGAGTTTCCTTGCCGTCTATAATTTTTTTGTTTATGATTTTATTAATTAAAGGGAGGTGGGAAAAACCAATTAAAGCTTGCCCCCCCCCCCCCCACTTTTTTTTTCAGTCGATGCTTGTAATTGTTTGTAATGTTGGGGGATTTTTTGGGTTTTAATTGAATTGTTGGGTTGATTGAATTAAATGGAATGAAATAAAGAGATTTTTATTGATTTGGATTTTTGGATTCGTCTTCTGGGCGCATAGTTCGTTGGTTTTGTGCAGGTAGCATTTGTGCATCCAATTATTGAAGTTTTGGGGCACCCAACTCGAGGACAATTATCATGTTGTATTTTTGCAATTCGCGTGTTGGCTTGATTACTTAATGTGGGGAAAAAATTTTATTTTTTTAAATTTTTTTATTTGTTATTTATTATCTCGGTTTCACCTTTACTTTTTAAATTTCTTTCCAATTGGAAAGTGTTTTATGTTATTCCAACATCCTGACGCATCACTCGGTTTTTTCCCTATAAATTGGGGCTGACTTTGACTTGTTTGCAATACATCTTTTCAAAATAAAATTTATTTCTAACTCGCCATTTTTCAGTCGGACGGTGTGGGACTTATAAAGTCGACTTGTGAAATCGATGAGAACTCTTCCTCTCTACATCGAGTTTACACGTCCATTTTCTTTCTTTTTTTTTTCTTTTTTTTTTTTGTTATTTTTTTTTTCCTATTACTATCATTTTTCTTTCCAACTTGTACATCGCTTGACAACTTACTCATCAAATTCACAGCACAGCTATCGTGTAAAGTTTGTGAATTTTAATGGATGTGGAGACGGGAAGAAAATGGAATGTTTTTCAAGCAAAAAGGAAAAATAGCGTTTCATTTTTTGTTTGGTGAGATTTCTTTTGTATCTGTACGTCGAAAATTAAATTCATCTCAAAGCGGATTAATGTTTAACAAAGTGTAAACAGATGAAGATTAAATATTTTATGAGATACAGTATTTCGGTTTTAATATTAAAACAATTCTTTAATCGTTTTACTCATTTTTTTTCCACATCTGACATGGTTTAGAAAGGAAGAAATTTCTAACTGATTAATTCCAATTATGATTTTTACGATTTTTATTTCATTTCTTCGCAAATTTCGCGACAAATCGATGAGATTTCTTCCTCTTCCTACTTTCCTTTCATCACATCTCGCGATGACGCGACCCGTTGTGATTGCTTTTGTGTGTCGAGTGTGTTGGGTCAACTGTGCAGCTATAAGTAACTAAGTCATCAAATAATTTTTTTTTCTTTTGTAAATAAATAAAAAAGAAACATTAATAATAAACTCCATTGTTTTTCGAGTTATTAATTAATGATACCGCTTCCTGTTCACACAGACGATGACCAATGCGCAACTCGTGTGTTGCCAACACTAAATCAGGGCACAGGTAACCCGTGTGACAGGGCAATAAAGTCCAGACAACAATTTTTTTCTTCTTGATATTAATTGCCGGGATATTGGCCATACGCGACACCAGATTCAGACACATTAGTGAAAATTCGAGGAATGTTTTATAGCTTAACCGATGTCTTTGTGGCAATTATTGGAAAATTGAAGTTTTAATTATGTCGCTGTGTTCGCAGCATTTGACCAATGGAAAATGAAATAAGTAATAAAATAATAATAAATAATAAATAGAAATAATGGCGATTGATTTATTTGTTTTTCTTGCATTTCGAGGAAAAGATAAAACAGTGTAGTGCGGCAAAGCCAAGGGGCGGCACAAACAAACCTCTTGTCGAATTTCTGATAATGAGCGCTCATTAGAGTGAAGCTGCTTATGTAAATGCGACGTATCTTGTGTTGGCGTGTCTGTGTAAGAAGATAGCTCGTGTAAAATGCCAGCATTTTGGACCCTGACTCAGACGTAATTAATTCGTGCAGCCGTGTCGGGTCAACACAACTAATCGGCAGAATGTGACATTCTCTCGCCCTCGTTTACAATAAGGTAGTCGCGTACAATTTGGTGTGTCAGTCGTAAACACAATCCCAATTTGCACAGTCTCATCATTAGCTCTTGGGTCTAATCTAACTGCCACATCAGCAGTGTGCGCTGCCAGTTTTTACTTGTAAAACGTCTGAAAATGGCCGAGAAAATGGCGTTTGAAAAACAGCGCTGAAATGTGCAAAAATAATTGAATTTTTTGTGCTTGGAATAAAGCGGAGCGTTTGGACGGAGATTGGCTTCTGTTTTGGCCGCGGGAATCGCACCCGAATCGGCCGGGAGGAGCGCCGGCCTCCGTCAAAACGATGCGGTCGTAATTTTTGACAAATTTCGTGATTTTCGCCGAGTTTTCAGTTTATTCTTGGAATTGTAATGTCTTTCTAAGTATCGTCACTTGTTTTAAAACCCCGAGCGTTTTGGGGCTATTGGAAGAAAGGAAACGAGGAAGTACATCACACTTTAATTGATTTACTGCTCTCTTGTACAAACTGCTGACCGACTTGAAAGAAGCAATTTTGTTACAGATGAGCTGCACAAGTGTAGTTCCAATATCCGCAAGATGTTATTATTGGGTTTCAAAGACGAATTATTTTTCTTCTTTTTAATCTGTTGGAACTCCAATATGTAATAATAGTCCTCTTTTAATTTCTCTTTGGGAGAAATGCATTAACAAGATATCCTCCTTCCATTCACAAATGCACACTCCATCACGTGTTGGACTGTGTGCATTGTAGCAACTTTAACAAATGGCGATAACCTCGCGAGCACAAGCAGGCCCTAGTTTTCTCCTTTATTATTACGAAAGGTTATCAAACTATTGTCCAGTGCACAATGGAGGTAGAAGATTGGGACCACGGTTGGTGTATGAAAGTAATATTAAATTGAAATATTTTTTCATAGAAGTGGAAAAATATTAAGTTTAGGAAAAGTTTTTAAAAAAAAAATCCATACGTTTTCGACGTTGGGGAAAATGCGGTGATTTTTGTTCGAATTGTCGAAATTTTTAACAATAAATGTGTGGGAATGTCGCGATTTGCTGGCGACGGTTTGTCAACTTTGGAAGTCTGACTGTTGGTAGAGGCTTAATTTTCTGCGTGACTTATTTTAGCGATCATTTCATAGCACATTACAGTTGCGTGTTGGTTTAGTAAAAGGGTTTCAACTTGTATCACCCGTTTTCTTCTCCCAGGGCGTCAATAAAAGTTAAAGCTGAATAAATTAGATGGGATAAAAATTGCTTGTTATTATTTTTTAAATTTAATTAGTGCGTGATGGAGTTTGGAGTCAGTGGGAAATTACTAATTTCGTATGATGGAGTGAGGGTAGAGTTAATTTAGGAAAACCATTAATTTACTCGCTGTATAACAAACGCTATTTATCAAACTGTGTAATCACGAATTTATTCATTTTTTTTCTCTTTCAAACTTTTAAATCATTATTATTGAAATTTTTGAGTGACATTAAGAGATGAATAAATAATTGAACAGCCCCTAGTGGTATATATCACTGAAGAGTGACAGGTAGGAGTCTCCACCTCTTTTTGTCAGAAGTTTGGAAAAATCAAACTGAGGTGAGTTCAGCACACTTAACTTATTATTCATATCCGAAAAATAACAAGTTGACATGTGCGTTTTTGCATGAAAAGAAAGAAAGAAAGAAATAATGAAATATCAAACAGAAAAGAGAAAAGAAAATCATGAAAGATTGGGCCAAAGTTTTGCACAAAGAAAGATGACTAACACACGTGCATATTTGAGAAATGATGTTGTAAACTTGCCACTCGCACAGGCGAGAAACGCTGCAACCAAACATTTGTCTCGGAATGTCTTCTTCTTTTTTTTTTGTATCTTTTCATCATCTTCCCTCATCGTCGAGAGAAAAACTGCAGTGTAGAAACCGATGGAAAGTGAAGTGCAACATCGCAGAAAACCAATGAGGCTTTCGCACCCAAAACAGCCCAGCAAACGAAGGATTAAGTGGGTGTCGTTGCTGGCTATGATGTCTTGCACCTCTTTAATTCGCTTACTAACATTGAGAAAGGCAAGAAAATCGTTAGCGGTAATGCCGAGCGAATGACACTCGTATATCACCGAGCAAGCCACCACGCAAATGAAGAGAACTCGGGGGGAAAACGCAAAGTGCACTTTTTTTTTCTTCTTTTTTCGTCTTCTTTTTTTGGATTTTTTTGCTGCCACAACTCATCACCCAACTTGGTGACGGAGACAAGTGAATATATGGCACAAACACGTTTAAGATAAACAACAACAAACAAGACTTTATTTTTTTACTTCATCGATTTCGGTTTGTTGTTGTTGTTGTTGTTTTTTGGTAATTTATGGACGAGAGAATGGTTTTGTGTCTGTCTGGAGAGATTTTTTCTTCGGGGTTGATTTGTTTGTTTTAAAAATCAATTGAAATTGTAAAGTATTAAATTTATGCACAAAACATGGCGAAATGTAATAAATCTTTTTATAATTTGCATGTGTCGATTTATTTATTTTTTTTATTTTTATTTTCTGGGAATCCAATACAATCCTATCACACAGTTGTGTGTGTAGCACTATAATTTAGATGTATCACTATTATTTGTGCAGTGGGTGATATTTTATGAATTTTTTATTAACCCAATTTTATCATCTAATTCCATGGAGTAAAAACCTAAGCCACTAGTTAATAAGATAGTATCGCTGCGTGGAGGGTTTATTCATTGGATTTGTTCTCATAACGTCACATTCAATTGTGGATGGTCATAAAGAAAAATTTTTTTTCTTTCCTTTGAAGTAATAATTTGCGAGTTGATGAATTCCAAGTGAAATTAGCCATGAAGTTAATTCTAATAAATTATGTTTCCCGAAAGGGTAATTTTCAGACGAGTATTTTATTTATTTATTTTGTAAATCGTCGGAAACTTGTGCAGTACGTGCGCTGTGCGTACGACATAATTACCCGGGGAGAATGAATGCCCAGTTTGGTGGTACACCCGTGTATGTGCATACGTATAAATGAACAAGTTGAATTCAAAATGCAAGCGCCTAGAAGGGTTTCATTTAACCAAAGTTAATCCTAGGAAATGATAAAGCGCAAGACGAGTCGAGAAACTTTATCATACATATGTAATCAGAGCGGCATAATAATTTCATTACACTCAAACCACCGCATCATTTATTTAAACATCGAAGCAAATTTTTATTTTTTGATAAATAGATTTTTCTGCATTTTTCCGATTGAATTAAGACAAAAGATACGAATCACAAACACCGAAACAAGCATCTTGTTTTTGGACAAACCCATTGGAGCCATCCGTTGACCAGAATGGGACCGTGACAAACTCAACCATTCCACCTTCGATCCGAGCGGATATAAAAAAGCGTGCGCGTTGCCCTCTTGCTCCTCCTTTTTTCCCATCGATTCTCTGATAGTCATTGCCATCACATACACCCTTCGACATGGGGAATAAAAATATACACGCGGAAATTATCTCATTGATTTCGCTCAATATTTGCTCATTTTTTTCGGATGGCAAACAAGAAACAGATTTTTTGTTTCGGTTTTATTTTATATTTAAATTTATTTCTCGTATTCGGTGTGTTTTTTTTTTATTCTTTATACTTTTAAAGTTTATGAATATTTATTTGACACGCGAGGTTATCTTTGCAGATATAAAACGTGAATAGAATATTTAATGAAATTGGTTTTAATCCTCGCTAAGCGCGCCCTGGAGACGAGAAATATTTTCATAATTTGTCCATCATTGTGTTTTCGAGTGGGGCGGGGAATGGAACTTCTTTTGGAGACTTAAATGTAATTTAAAATGGGCTCGGGTGACTGAAATGATATGCAATGAATTCAATTTAAAAATAAAAAAAAAAATTAAATAGAAAAACAGTAGTTTTCGATATTGCTTACTGTTTTTATTCATCTTTATGCTATGTTATACAAGATTTTTAAGTTAATTAAATTCGTATTTAAGTTTATGCTAGTTGCAAATTAACATTTATTAAATGTGACACTCAGAAAAAGCATCCAGGAAATTAATTTAATCTTGTGATTAATTAATTCTGCATTAAAATCACAGTTTTAGGCTCTTTATTAGGCAGTTTTTATTGTTTTTTTTTTTTTTTTAATGTAAAAACGAAACAGTTGCTACATTACAGCTCTAAAAGTTGTAGGAAATTGAATTATTGTGTCAATTTTTTTTCGTTCTTTTTAAAGTGAGGGGAAAAAACTTTCATTTTAACGACCGACTCGAAATCCATATTTTGCCCATTTGATAGAAGAGGGGGGTAAAGTTGGATGAATGTGAAATAATAGGGCGGGCGTGTCAAGGGATGAAAAAAAATATGGTAAGATAATTTTGGGCTCAGTTCCTTCAACAAATATTATAGATTTACTCGAACAATTTACGTGCAAACGACGCCTCTATTTCCCCAATCGCCAAAACACCCCCTTGAACTTCCCTGCAAAACACGCTTTTAAAATTCCAACGCATATTTTATTCATTAAGAAAAAATTAATAATATTTTTTTTTTTTTTTAATTTTTTAAAAAATTAAAAAAATTGGAAAAAGTAATTTTTTTTTCTTACCGTGTTTGACAAGTGTACACACGAGTGTGAATAGGAGCACGTGAACGCGGGGACGTGGGCGATGAATGGAGGACAAAGATATCCGAGGCCGTGTGCATTTCATTGCGGGGCGTATCCTATGGCCCAGTTGAAACGTGGACTGTGATCATGAGAAGCGAAGGAAATCGAGGAAGTGTTTGTTATGCGCGTTCAGCTGCGCCTTCTCGCTGTGTCTGCGTCTGCGTCTGCGTCTGCGTTGCCGCTCTGCCGCTGACTGAACCTCGCACCCCCAGCCACAAGGCTCTTTATTGATTCGGAAATCCTCGAGCTGCGCAGCCGCGTTGGCTGCTCGACTTGTACGGACGACATCTCTAAATTGAAAAAAATAAAATTAAAATAAAAAATATTAAATTAAATAATTTTGTTTTTTTTTCCTTTTTCTTTTTTCAATTTACAAAACAAGAAAATTGCGCGTTCGGATTTAAATTTTTTGATACAAATATCTAAACCGCAGTTCGTTTTATTAAACTTTATGATACGATTCACTCGGATATATGAATTCGTAAAATGAATTTATATTTCTGTTACCTTCTTTTTCCTTTTTTTTTATGTCTCATTTTCCTTCTTTTTTCAAACGGGAAAAAAAAGATAAAAGTGGGAATTTGTAACTCCACGTGTTGCGTGTGTAAGACGCGCGCGTTGGTTATTGCGCCCTTAATAGCACCATTCTTCCTGCCTCTAGTCACGCATCGATTGGGGAGTGGGCTTAAAGCACCACCTGCTCGTGCACCACGTGCATCACTCGATGGCCCCCATCGGCGAGCTGCCTTTCACTTCACTTTCATTCTCGTTAGGAATTAGCGATTCCTCTTTTATGCCGTAACAGCTGCCCGAACGCGGCGAATGACGCGACGCGACGCACTCATCACACACCGATTGATTTTTTCCTTTAAAAATAAAAGTAAAAAATAAAATAAAATAAAATTCATTGACTTATTACCGTGAAAAAACCTAAAAAAAATTGAGGAGCCAATAAAAATGTGGAGAAAACAATGGTGCAAACAAACTTTTCATTTTTTCTTTTTGTTTTGCACTGATTTAATACCTGCAGGTGGAGCGCCCTCACGCTCTCGATAGCACTGTAGGGAATCACACAAGTACCTTGACTAAAGCTCAAGTAGAAAAACATAAAAGTATATTTATTTATTTGCGAGGTTTTACAACAAACAATTTTGAAATTGAAGATCCATTTTTTTTATTTTTTTATTTTTTTTTCGTTTCTTTTATAGCACTTGAATGGCGGGAAAGGGACTTATCTCATTTACTGAGCGAACGCCGTGTGTACCGATGGCGTGACGAGGCACATTTCATCATCAGACGCAAGTCTTATCTGAAGCAAGAGGAAATTTAGGTAGGGAACGTGCTGATGAGTGTGGACGCGGTTCGGGTGTGCGATTTAAATTTACGATTAGTATCGTTTATTTCTTTAAATATGACAGGGTGTTGGTTGCTAGTATTTATGTTTTTGAATAAACAAGAAGGGAATTGTTTGCAGCGGAAAAACGATTCGCATTTTAATGACGCGTTTGTGCGTGTGGGGGTCGGCAAAAGATGATGAGCTGTCTCCAAGCTAGTCATTTGCTTGCCCATTAAAACTGCGAATCATAATTGAAAAAGGAATTATACAAGATTTGAAAAATGAAAATGATTTGTACGAAATATTAATTGAAATGTTGAATAAGTTTTTATCTAGTAATGAAATTAATTAGCTAAAGCCATCAAATGGAATCAAGCTGGAAGACAAAGCTTCTTTTTTCCACTTAATCCGTCATCTTTTCTTGTTTTGAGGCGATTAAACTGTAGGATGATTCTCTCATTAAGATTACATTTCGGGGGAGAATAGCGAAGCTCAAATGTTGACTTGGCGTCTTAATTAAGCAAAACGAGTTTTTATTTTATTTTTTTTTTTTGTTTGGTATCGGGCCATGTTTCTTTTCCATTAGGAATCCGTCTGGCCGTGTTTGGAAATTGGGCACGTCTTTTCCTGCACTTGACATTCGATTACTCGCTAATAAACATGGCAAGCAATGCAGCAAAAACGGATTCAAGGGGTGAAGGGAAAAGGTCTTGTTTGTGGATTTCATCGCGTTTCATTACAATCTATGGAGTGAAAAGTTAAAAGTCCGATTCATCCTCGCAACTTGTAATTGAAATTTGCCATTGCGGTCGCTGGAAGGATCATCCGGCTGAGGGAACACGAAAGCCGAGAGATTTTTTTTTTGTCTTTTTTGTGCCGTGTCTCTCATGAACTGCAATCTCTCTCGTGTACACTTGTAGTGCACCCAAGATTTATTCTATGACTTGCTTATTTCTCGGGAGAAATCTTCCCAAACCTTTTTATTTTTGTCCTTTCTTTTTTTTGTGTGTGTGCACGACTTATTGATTTTGATAAACTTCTTTATAATACTCGGATTAAGATTTTTGGCGAATAAAAAAGTTGATCTCGATGTTTATGAGGCGTAAGACACAATGGACGAGATCGTAACGGGGATCTTTACATCGAATAGGCCATAACTTAGTTTTATATATATATATACAACAGTGCCAGAAATTCGGGAAATGGGTTTCGGGAATGACGTGGCTGTTTTTTGGGAAATTATAAAATTATATAAATTCTAACAATTCAAATGTGGTTAAATTTGCTCTTTGTATTCATGTAAATTTGACGTTAAAAATTAAAACAAATATGGAAGAAAATGGAAATAGGAAGAAAAATTTAATTTGGATTTTGACATTTATAATGAAACTTTAATTGCAAGTGAAAAATTAGGGAATTAATTGAATAGACGCAACGAGCAAATTCGAATTAATCATGGTAAACCCTTAACATTAAACAAAAAAGAGAATCGAACAAAATGCTTCGCAGCACGTATATATTTTGTTGTTTTCATTTCTATTAATTTTTCTCATTCGAATGAAAAATGTCATTTTATTGATGTTCTTGAAAGGAATATTGCAAAAACGCGGTTGGTATTAAAATATCAATGTCATTTTTTTTCCAGCCCGTCTTAGTGGCACTCGAGGGCTTCCCAATTTGCCAATCAGAAGGGCTTAACGCTTCTTTCCGATCTATTTTCCCTCGACACTGCAGAAAGGAAGGAGGGAAAAAAAGTGTAGCGTAATCTCGAGAGATCCATCGCCTGTGGTCCATCAAACAGCACGCAGAAACGCAGAAACTTTGAAATGGAATTTGATGCTGGTAAAAAGTTGATTTAACTTATTGACATTTTTCTTGGAAGTTTTAAAATTCAAATTTTGTATTTTTTATTGAAATCTTTTTCTTTTTTTTTTTTGTGCGAGGGTTTTGAGCAGAAATGTCAAGCGCGAAGCTTTTATTTTTAATTTACGCTTTTCTCGCCCTTAAACCTAAAGGCAGAAATAATACCCATCCAATTGGCTCATTTATGTGGCAAAATGGGGTACTTGGAAGAAGGGAGAACCTGCCATCTAATGGTGAAAATAAATTTCAAAATTTCTCCTTTTAACACTACAATGCGACAGATTTAGCGAATGACCTGTGATAAGATTAACCTAGAGATTGTGAAAAAGGAAATTGGATAATATCCAAGTGTCAATATACGAACAAGTAATGCAGGGAGAAAAACTGCACATCAGTTTTTAATGAAAGAAATTTGTAGTTTGGCGATTTTGGGGAAATGCACAGAAAAGTTTGAGCTTTAGAATTGAATTTTGAGACTTTAAGGATTTAAAATTAATCGTGTGTATTTTTTTTTTTTTTTTTGGATGGATAACGGAAAAAATTTTTAATTTCCTACAATTGCACTTTTGTTTTATCTCAAATGTGTGGAGACGAAATGGGTGGGGGGAAAAAATGCTTGGTATAAAATTGAATGAGCTGCAATAAGATCCCGTCCCAACCTGCAGGGATAATGAAATTTATTTTTTTTTCTCTCCAAATTTGCATAAAAGGCAAAAGAATGGATGAATCAAACTGCGTGAAGGGAAAAACTTGTTTAAATTCTTAGTTTTAGTTTTCCAAAAACATAATTTCCAATTATATATACATCAGATTGAATTTGACGAAAAACAACTTTGAAAGCAGTCAGATCTTTTTCACAGATAAATTAAAAGAGAAAAGAATGAAATTGAAATATTAATTCTTTTTTCGGAGCGTAAAATCGATCGCTGCATTACAAAATGCTTTATTTGCTCACGAGAGCTT
Source organism: Strigamia transsilvanica (assembly GCA_034701245.1). Taxonomy (NCBI): domain Eukaryota; kingdom Metazoa; phylum Arthropoda; class Chilopoda; order Geophilomorpha; family Linotaeniidae; genus Strigamia; species Strigamia transsilvanica. The sequence goes on along the minus strand of JAQIXU010000439.1, from coordinate 16,487 downwards.
GTTAGGGCCCAGAGACGGTGCTGGCCGCTACAATTAGTGGCGCTGAGCGTGATGTGAGCTGTGGGAAAAGTGATTCTAACTAATCTAACACTAATGGGTGTAAAATGAACAAAGCATAAAATACCAACAAGGACCACAAATCCCCCCTCTAAACTGGCACTGCGAGCTAAAACCCGTGTTACGGGCCATTTTACCTTAATATCCTGCGTTCTGAGGGCTCATTGCGACTGCATTTGTCGTAAACAGCGAGTGGAATTGGGTTTATTAAAATAAACTTCTCCGCGCGAAATTTTATGGAGCGACGGTGTTTGTGTTTTTATGCCGCGTGGGGTTGACTCGCTGCGGCAGCGGGTTCCAAGCTCCCGTCGAATAATTATTTTTTTTTGTTTTTGTGAATTTTGTCATTTTCCTTCTTGTTTTGGTTAATTAATACCAAAAGCTTATAACTTTGGTTGAAAAAAGTTTCTAATCTTGGCTCGTTAATTAAAACGAGATAAATAAAAAAAATTCAAGACTGAAAATGAGGTGCTGAAAGAATACACACTCGACTTATTTTTCATGAGTTTAATGACTTAATCCAAATCCCAGCTGAGAGTCACATACTATATTTAATTCTCTCTTCTTTGTTCCCCCCAAAGAAAAGTACCTCAATTTTTTGTTCCAATTTTTTTCTTTTTTTGGTTTTGTGATGCGAAGTCCAATCAAGTTGTCTCTACTTTACTTTTTTTGCTTTTGCTCAAGATCTTTAATTGTAATCGTTGGGATTCACATGACTGAAAGAAATAATTGAATGGGCTGGTTGAGAAAACCTAATTATTCAGATCAAAGGCTAATAAGAATTTGGCAGATTGATTGAGAATGTAGAGCTGTGGGGAAAGAGGTTTTGCAACTGTACCTCAGCTCCAATCTGATTTCCACTTGAAAGCATAGATGAAAAGCACACAGCGAAATCCAGTGAAATGAAATTTCTTGCTCAGCCACTCGAGCCTGCAACATCGAAAAGCATTATGTAATGTATACATGTCTAGATACAAGCTTATGTCTATATAATACACACCGTAGACGAATCTTAAGAAACAGTTGTTTAATTAAAATTGGTTTTTGGAGTTCAGACAACAAAATATGTTGTTTAAATACGCTGTCGAGCATTTCTAAATTTATTGCAGTTAAACAGCCTTTAAACAGGATGTGACCGCGTGGCTATCACAACCGGAAGTAAGGACCTGTATCCAGTTCGATCCAAAGCAGCAACATGCAAGGTCACAAGATTTTACACACTGCAGACGTTCCGGGGCTGACCATGGCGAAGTCCGTCTAACACCCAGCAAATGTAATGATGAAACGACCTCGCTGCCCAAGTGGTCCTTTGGCCTCGTGGTTAGTGGTTGATCCTGGGTTGGGCTACAGCAATGTGGCCCGAGCAAAAGGAAACACTTCTGAAAACTTACCCCTAGACACCAATGCAAATAAAGGCTAATAAACCTATGCAAATATAGTTTCTAGTTGTCTTTCCTTACAAGTGAGAAGTGTCCAACACCACATCGGCATCTTCGTGCCTTGTGGTGACCGACCACCCTCTCACAAACCTTTCTTGTTTAAGTCTAAAATATGCGTTTAGAGTACGGTAGGAGCATTCATAAAGTAATTAAGACTAAACGGCATTTTAAACTAGCACAAATACCGGTATGCTACATTAAATAGTTTGAGAAGCGCTGTTTTAAATAACGTATGCTTGTTGAACTGCTTGTCTCCATCTAACTTGAAAAATGGCAGCCCATTTAATCTGTTTTCAGTTGCAGTTACGTTTAAACAATAAAACATGACTTTATGAATGCGCCTACTGTTTTAAAGAAGATAAACAACACCGGATGACTTTAGGAAGTGCAATCTCTTTAATTGGACAACAGTCGAAATAAAGTGACGTTAATTTAATTGGAAATCCCGTATGTAAATAGTTGGCATTGGTGTTGCATTTGTGTTTACAAAGGTTATAAACGTTAATTACAGCAGAAAATGGTCATTAAATGGCACGTTTCTGTTATTTTAGGTTAGGTTTTACTTTTTATTTTATTTTGTTTTGAGGAATAGAGGATGCTGGGAGGAGGAAAAAAGGCTAATGACTGTAGCGTAGTTAATCTTACCCATGGGTAGTCACTGCGGTAAACACCAACATAAGTTTCGTGTGTACGGTGAAGGAAAAGAAGAAAAACAGCAAAGAGTCACCTAATTTAACGTGGAATGGCCACGAGTTTTATGTTGGGTTTTATGTATATTAAACGTGTATATGGAGCACATAAACGGAAGTGGAAATCCTTAGCTACACATGAATATGCGCTTAAGCATTTGGGCGACGAGTTCTTTGTCGCCACGTGAGCGCTCAGTCGTCATAGCAACAAATCTCTCAGCTGTACGTCTCGAGGATGATGCAAATAGATGAATTTTATTACATTGGCTATTTTTTTATATAATTTTTATTTTTAAATAAAAATAAACCATAGCGGAATCTAATTTCAAATTCATGCCAAATCCATTTTGAAGATTCCAGAGGACAGAAATGGGGGGAAAAATTAATTGTGAATAAATTATACACGTATTTATGTAGTTATTGAAAAAATATTAAGATCCCTTTAAGATGGGTTTTTTTTTTTTGGTGTTAAGGGAGAATGAAGAAAGGAATCTGTAAGCGATTACAGCTATTTGGGATGCAGTAAAAAGAAATAGCGGGGAAAAAGTGAGGTTATTGATTGATTGCTCTTGGGAGAAGCGAAGTGAGTAGACATAAGCTGAGTTTTGCAATGAGGAAGTGAACGGACCAATGCGAGTGATTCAAGTTTCATTTCCTGGGAAGGAAAAAGTGATAACAAAACATTTATTTTTTTAAAGAGATAAAATGAAAAAAATTGTTTTTCTTGTAACAATTAAGGTTGGCACTTCGTCTCCATAAATCATTTGACCAATTGATGCAGACGAAAAGAATATAAAGATCACGTGGAAATCTATCTTGCAAATGATCCGAGGCGAATGGAACATTTTGATAAATTACCTGAAGAATTAGAAGGAAAATGCACACGTTTAGCAAAGGAATTTATTATATTAGAAATTGGAAGAAATGTCTGTTTTTTTTTAAATGTTTTTTTGGTTTTGTTGATATTTTATATCAAATTGATTGTTTGTTGAATTTAAAGTTGATGTTGATGTTGATGTTGATGTTGATGTTGATGTTGTGTTTGTTGTTTATTGCGATTTGGGTTTTATAAATTTAAGTTTTAAAACTTAGTCACGAAATGTGTTTAATCTTCGGTCGTTGATTTGTAAAGGGTTGTAGCTTAACCCCAAGTCACATGACATTTAGTGGAATGTTCCACAAGAATAAATCAGTAGTAACTTTGCCTTTGACAGTAACACCTCGTCTCTTTTGTGCGTGTAGTTTAAAACCGTTTTCTGTGCCTTTTTGGGAGAAACCAATAACAACATTTTCGAGGATTCCACGTTATATTAAAGCGAGGTTTAATAGGTTTGGTGTGTTGCTGGTAAAACAACTTTTGAGCCAACATTCAAATATTGTTAATTATTCACTGTATAAATCCGCTGTAATAAAGAGAGGGGCTTTATTTTGGTCGTACCAAGCTTCCGTATAGTGATCACATAAAATATGTGTTTTCACAAAGAGTTGATGATTTCTCCATCCATAACAAAAGATAAACTTTAATCACGTTCATTAGGTGGAATCAGCGGGAAATCGTCATCAATCTTACTCATATTTAAAACTTCCTGCCTCGCAACTGCGTGATTATTCACGATACGACATCGAAACGAAATTCCTTCATCTGCATCTAAAAATAACTCTGATTGGTTTTATTTACTGGAAATGACTGAGGAAATTAATTAATTAATTTCTGGTGGTCACTTGGTCAGTCCGTTGAGAGAATCACTTAATTTCTCGGCGGTCGGTTGTCTGCAGGACGTGTCATTAATCGTATCGACTCAAATGCAATTCCCTTCGCCTTTTTACGGACACGAAACACGGCTTTGCTTTTACACTTCTTATTCGCAAACCAACAGATTTGTATTGAAGCAAAAAAGAGAGTAGAAGAACTCGTAGAACTCTTTTAATCTAAACCTTTCCCCAGCTATCAATTCGATAACCCTAAAAGGCGAGTGGACGGTGGACACCGACCCGGACCTTGCTCTAACTTTTCACATCCGCAAATCGTAAATGACGTTTTGAAAAGTGCAAAACTCGGTCTTGGATATTTTTTTTATCGTATAGGAAATTCAGTCAGTTAAGTATAATTTCACTTTTCTTCTCGTAACCGAGTTGCTCGTGCGTCCTAATGCCAGTGACCAAAGGTCGAGTTGCTGGAAAAAATATCAACGTGAGTTCAGTCGTATGGAAAGTGCAGATAGGACTGGAGGTAGTTGGCATTTCTTGCCCGGGTTTGGCCGGGTTTGCTCGGGTAGCGGATTAGAGGAGAAATAAATATTTTGGTTAAGAGTATGGCACAGTGCAATTACCAAACTGAAATGTCAACTGCGAGTGATTCGGTGCATTTTAAAGACATTTTTATTAGAAAAGTGTCAGAAGTTGGATTCGTGTTTAAGTTGTGGATTAACAAAAAATGTCTATGTTTTAACTTGACACCTCTTGGGGTGTTGTAAAAGAATTCAATAAAAGTTTGTTGCTAAAAAAACATTTTTTCTGTGACGCTGTATAAAAAGTGTCGAGTCAAAGCTGCAGAGTGGACATGGAATGACTTGCGTAAGTTTGCTAAGGTAAAAAAAAGAATGATGGGGGAAAACGAGAAGAAATGTGAGAAAAATCGGAAAATGAAAATAAGGTGTAGCCTATATATATACTATATAGGAGAGAAGAAAATATTTATTTTTTTTACCTGGATTTTGGAACGTGCGTGACACTTGGCACGCCAAATGTGTTTTTATGATGTTGCTGTGTTTGCTCATTTGTGTCCAACGAAATGTGTGATCTGTTTGACACACGGGCGTCCAATTTCGCTCTTCCCTATCTTCCCGTCTTTTTTTATTTACGGTCTGAATTTTTTATTTCCTTTGCATGCAAACAAACATTAAATTTGATCTGAACTCTTTGAATGTTTTTCTTTTTCCTATTGATTGATGGCAATTTTACACCTCGTTACATAAATATTATTAAAAATATAAAGAATCTCGTTGTTTTAACTGCTGACAGCGATAAAAGAGGGCGTTCGTATAAACAGAATTAATATTAAAAATTTAATGCCATTTAGATATTTAAATAAATAAAATAAAATAAAATAAGAAGAAATTTAAATTTAAAATGCGAGAATAAATCAAATGTAAAAAGTGGATTTTATTCAATTTTGCTTGGTGTTTTGTTCGGTCATAAAGCAACGGCACACGTGTCTCGAGTGCTGGATACACAAAGGCCGAGCCAGATGTTGGTGCAGACAAAATGGGACATCGTTACTTGATTGCTGTATAATGACGATGACCGTTGCCGTTATTCCAGCGAGTGTAGATTAATGAAGACACGAACGTGCAGGAAATGAATGTGCGCTAATCTGTATTCGTTTGAGAAAAGAAAAAGATCTTCATAATGCTGTGCAGTGCAGCACTGCATTGTCTGTGCAATGCAGTGCAGCTATTTTGAATTAAAGTAAACAGACACGAATATTCATGCAATGGCCACTTTTATCTGTTGTGATAATTAAATTTGAATACTGGTGCTGCAAGTTTGGTGAAATTTTCCGTCTGGGGCCACATAAATACGGGAATTCATTTTTAAATAGGCCACGTGAGATTAGCCTCCCTCGGCCTACGCCGGAGTTGATTTGCTCGCTTCGTTAGCATTAGAATTATACTAAAATAATACGGGTTTTGAAATCAAATGTTGCTTTAATCTTTACATTCAGATTGAAAAAGTTCCATTATGAATTGTAATGATTTTTCATGTCGAAGTCCTCAGAGTTCTCTTCGGTGTTTGTTCTTTACCTTTAATAATCAGAAGCCAGGCCTTCATTATTTGCAAAATCCCACAAAGGAAATAAGCATTCGGGACTTTGAATTAGAATAGAAAACCGCACTCACGTTCCGACTTGCAACCCGTGACCCAAACGAGAAGGGAAAAAAAAAATTACATTTCGACTGCGACTGACAAGAAAAGGAAATTGAAGAGCACTGGAAGACGGAAAAGATCATAAATGAGCGACAGATGGCAGCGGGGAAACAGACGCTCCAGATTGCCGTCGTATAATCCCTGAGTTTTGTAAATGAGCACACAAGCAAGTAAAGTTTTGATACGCAAATGACATTTTTAGCGACGATTATCTGGAGCCGCAATCTCTCGATTCATCAATCTCGCTTTTAAGAGATAAGGCACCTTGGTTTCTTGCAGTGCCCAGATAAGACGTGATAAACGGGTGTTAATTACACAGCTGATTCCACACTTAAGCTCTTTTCCATTACACCAACTGCGAGCCAGAAATAGTTGCTTTCCCAACGCAAAAGATGCAGGTGCGATTTAATTTATTTTTATTTTTATTTTTATGTTTATTTTTATTTTTATTTTTATTTTTATTTTTATTTTTATTTATTTTTTGTTAACTCGCCAAAGTGCATCATCTTGAAAGACAGCATTTCGGAAAAGTTTTATGGCTGAGAATTATGTTTTAGTGGCGGGAATTGCGACATAAACAATGTGCTGTCTGTCTTTTATAGTTAGGTTTACGTAATTGGAAAACGAGAGGAGGCGGAGGAAGAAATGACAAGTTGCGAGTATAATGCGATTAATAACGAATGAGTTGTGTGTTTTTATTTTTATTTTATTTTTTTTGGGGGGGTGGTTTTCTCTCTCGCTGCCCTTTTAACGAGCGTTTTGCAATGAATGACAAAGTTTTACGAGGTGCAAATGCCAAGCTCGTTTAACTCGACAGCCATTTCAGCCGGACCTCAAACAAATAGAGCGCGGATTTGCACTTTGCTTGCACATACACTCGATTGGATTAAACGCGATACAATTGGTGCCCTCAAATCATTCGGAATTGCTGTACGGCAACGTGTAACTGTTGCTGCTGTTCTGTTTTGTTTTATTTTCTTTTTTTGTTGTTTGTTATTTATTTTGCTTCTTTTTTTATTAAAGGAAATAGAAAAGGGAGAAAGGTCTCGGTTGCCGTACGTGCTCGGAATATTGTATATAATTTTCTAACGCCTTATATCCACATGTCACATCATTTCTGTCCACGCCTCGGCGCCCGAAACGGCCATTGGCGCAATAGCGGAGGCCGAATCCCTACAAATTGGTTGTCATGGCGAATTACGTACCAACGTAGGCAACATTGAATCCCGTTTCCTGCATACAAAATAATCTTAATGCCGAGGGATTGTTTGCAACAAATTATTTTAAATGAAAAGAAAAAATATTTATGCAAATTTTATTTTTAAAGTTCACATTTTGAACGTATTGCATTTTAAGCAAGAAAAAAATGCACTTTGGACGTAAAACTTGCATTTTGAACCGAAAAAGTGCATTTTGGACGCTAAAAAAAATGATTTTTACATTTTTACATTTTAAATTGCATTTAATTTAAGATTCTGCATTTTGTTTTTGCTGTTTTTTGGCATATTCTTTTGGTCGTTGAGATGACATGTTTATTTTTTGTTTTTATTACGTCTTAAACAAAGATGAGTGTACTTAGCTGTCTTCATTGAGAACATCTGCTGCCCACATTAGAAAAATATTATAAAAATCGGACAGCTCGGATACACCATCGAGCTAGGTATATACGAGTCAACCTTTGACTCGACTTTTCTCCGCGCGCAAAAGGCCAAATTTGCAGACACGAAAGCTAATCAATGGTGCATTGCAAAGACACAATTGCCAGCACCTGTGGACTAAATATCCCAATAAAATTACTCAACTGAAGTGAGTAAATAACTTTTACATCTCGATCAATACTTCCATTTTTAATCTTTCTTTAATTAATTCCTGACAAAAAGATGAAATTTAAGCAAATATTTAATCCCTGGCGCAATTATTAGCGGAAAAAAAATTGAATGGGGACAAAATTTGTTTCTCAAAGTTAAATGCAAAAGGTCAGAGAGAACACTTAGAGAATTTAATGAATGTATAAAGAGGTCTTACGTTCAACTTTTACGTTCCTTTTATAAACTAGCCCGAGTTAAAATTGCAACTCGTAAGCAAACGACACTCAAAGCAGTTGTTAGTCAAATTAAATTCTTCCTCTTCCGAAAGTCGAGTACTCTTGAGTCAAGTGAAAACGAAACGTCACCGACGGTCAGCTCGGGGCGGAGCTTATTGCTTATTTAATTATTCATACGTGAAATAACGTAATAATTAATTTTGCTCGTTTTGAATGGACGGAAAATGGAAATCAATCGATTTTCGAAGTTAAACAAATGTAAAATCTCGGTGAACACGTGGGAAACCTGCGCTTAATTGCATTTACGAGTTTGGAGTGCGAATTCTGCACGAATTAAGTTGCGTCCAACGCAATTAGTTAATAGTTGCAACACCAACAACAAAGGGAAAAGTGGATTCTTTCTATTCAAACGATGGAGGGAAAAAATTCTAAACTTGATTTGCGTGCGATGAATAAATTGAATCGGACTGTCGCTTTAATGGATTCATATACTAGTATATATTTTTTTAAGTTGAGAAATTAATGGTAAGTTTGCCTCTCCTTAATTCCATTATCCATCGCAATTGCTTTCAAGATTAAATTTCTTCGGATTGAATGTTGAAACTCTACAAATTCTATTTTTTGTTATTTAGAATTTATGTTTACATTATGATTTTATATATATATCTATTGAATTGAAAGATGCTTTCTCATCAATTTGGTAACCGTGGAAACACAGATGCGGCGATCTTTCAGTCGCTATTAAATTTTTTTATGTGGATAATTGACTGAATAAAAATTTATTTCTCCTTGGCAGCTGCGATGTAGTTCTCAATAGAGGTGATTTGAAATTCGTGCCGCCATTGACTAATGAGCATGCGCGGTTTAAAGAGCTCCAAAATGGGATGGTACTTTGCCAAATGAGGTCCAATCATGTTTGCATAAACCAAGTCAGGGACTATAAAAAGAAAGTAAAGAAAATAAGATCTTCTTTTCATTTTGTAGGAAAAGGGAGTCCAGAAATTTAGGGGGAGGGACGTAAAGACCAGGAATTGCATTGCACCGAGTAAATGTCACTTAATCTTTCTTTATGCTTATGAGAAAAGAAGAAGTAGAAACAATAAATTGGACACACTGTAGTGATCTCAAAAGTCACTAAAAAATATGTAAGAAGTATTTATTTTATTTTTGAAATAAAATGCCAAAGTACATAAAAAATTATTCAAGAAATGTTTCAACTGGGGGTTGCCATGGTTGCTCCCCAACAATGAAGTGCACAGAATGTTCTACTTCCTGAAGGGAGGGATTTGAGCCAGCCCAACAATGAAAAGACACAGGACATGCTATTTCCTGTGGAGCTATGGAGCTCAGTCTAAAATATATCTTGAAACCTGCAACCTTGCACCAAAATCACTCCAGTAAGGAAACAAACCACTTGGATTGACTAGCGAGACAATGGCATCAAGATTGGACTCACAACTCTAGTCCGGGGAATTCTATGACCAGAATGCTGCTGAACTGTGTGCTGTGGATACCTCACCCGGTGGATCTCTCACCCGGCAGATCTCTCACCTGACAGATCCCTCACCTGGCAGATCCCTCACCCGGCGGATCCCTCACTTGGCGGATCTCTCACCCGGCACGGATTATCGTGAGGTTTCGAATTGGAAATCCAAGCTATGTGGAGAATACAATTCTGGAAGTAAGTTTGTTGCAGGTGGATTATGATTAATCCGATTCTGAGAATCTGATTCTCAAAAAGTGATGTCATTTACATCACTTGTGGTATGCATGAATCAGGAGAATCAGAAAAATTGGAAGAATTCATTTAACTTTGAACACACCTTATGTTTACATGGCCACAGTTTTCTACATAAATGAAAATCCAAATTTTGCGTTTCTGGAAAAATGCATGTGTTTACATAGTGTTAGTTTTCCAATAAACATGGCATTGATTGACTTGGTTAAACCTCAATTAAACTTGCGCAATTGGTTAAACCTCAATTAAACTTGCGCAATAATCATCCACAATGCACACAAATAACATGTCTGTTGTGTTTCACAACAATAGTGATACGATGCCATCTTTTCTAGGAAAGCGATGAGTGGGTGGTTACATGTGCTAAATGCCTAAAATTTGCCTCAAACAAGTACCGTAGAATATAGTTTCCAAGATAAGCAAATCTTTTCTGGAAAACTGGTCTGTTTACGTGATCAGTTTTCCAGAAAAGCAAAATTCGGATTTTTACTTATCTGGAAAACATGGTACATATAAACTTGGTAATTTTTATTGATGAATTTCTGCAGGAACATCAAAAATACCATTACAGTGTTGGAACGAGGCACAGCGCCCTGAGACGTCAAAAATTGGAATTAAAATGTGAAAACAATTTTAATTCTTCTTGTCGAGAATTTATTTACAAACAGATGAGCGCGAACTTGTTATTAAACATTTATGTCACGTTCCAGCGAAATAAACACGAACACAACAATGCTTCAACGCAATTTCGGTTTCAAATTGATAGGATCATGTTTATTTATTGGCATTTGTTGATTTACAGTCAATATATCTGCAGCACTAGCGACACTAAATCATTGCAGAGACTTTTACGCTCCAACAACTGAGTAAAAAAAATTGCATAACATTATCAACTTGAATTCGCACTAACTTGTAAGTTTTTTCTTTCTTTTCCTCATATGTTTTCTTTTTTCTTCGTCTTTTCTTATCTCCCTGTGCTCGAATTTTGAAAAACTGTACATGCAACATGAAATTACCAATGGTTTTCGTCTCAATGTTTTCTCTTCTTATCAAGACAAAACATTGGATTTTGCAGTGTTTCTTTTATTTTTTTTTACTTTTTATTTTTTTTTTTACATTTGAATAGGAAAGCCACCTGTAATAGTTGGAACAAAGATAAAATAAAGTATAGGAGAAAGAGAGAGAGGCATGGGAATGATGGCAGCGCTTTTTCTGCACGGTTTACGCTGTTTTGTTATCAGCTGATATATTTGTCCCTAGACAACAGTGTGTTACACTTAATGCGTGGATTTACGTCTCTAAGTAAATGTGAAGTCCATGAAAACACCCGCTTCGAAACGGGTTTTAGTGCGCATTTTCTTCAAAACTCTTAGATTTATAATATTAAATATAATAACAATAAACAACGGTTTTAGACTAACCGAGCGGAAAATTGAATTAAAAAGGATAGAAGTTCAACTTTACACTCTTGACAGGTTGCGAAAAAAACACTGTTGGGGCAATTTTTGTTTCATTGGGCAAACAGACAAAAATAGATAGAAAATTGACAATTTATGTCAACAAATGAGTTTTGAAAACACGTGATTTGTGTTTGAGGATCTGCAATGACTTGAAGTTGATTGAGTTTTGGATTTTGAATTTTTTCTTTGTTTGTTTATAAATTCTTCGTGGCTGTTGCCAACGGAACGTCGTATCAATTGCAGCTGGCTGAGATATCACGTTTCGATATTATTGTCTTTTGTTATTTGGAATTTTAATTAAACGTTATTCGACACGCAGCTGAAAAAGTGCGGATTAAATATTAAAGCCGTAATATCTATGCTCGACTAGGCAGATATCAGTTTGCCAATGTTCAATTACGGGATGAAAAAAAGCCATGGTTGGGGGGATAGCAAAAAGGAAGTCCATTATTTCGGCTGGACGCCCCAATTTCACCATCCACGAGCGCTGACAAGACGTTTCGTGTAACTTGAGAGTCATCGGAAGACCTTGCCAATTGCGTTAATTATAGACCCTTTTCCCGGCTACAAATGGAACCCTATCAGTTTACAAATAAAAATTCGTGAAAGTTTAGAAAAATTGATCAAATTTGGCCCAAGGACAAAGCGGGGACACAATTTTGACCAATTAATCCGTGCCCATCAGGGAAGCTAATATACGGGGGCTTTGCAACTTGTGCTCCTAATAATACTGGAAATATCGATCTCTCTCATTTGGCGCTCGCGTATCAATTAAGGCAAAAATCAGCGAGTACAGATTTGTCATTCTCTTTCTTTTCCCTTCTTTGCCTTTCTCTCATTATTATCTCATAAAATATTCGTTGTGAAAAGAAAGATGATTGTGTGTGTAATTATCTTTGTTTTTTTTTAAAAGAAATGTGACGTTGGAAATCTTTTCGACACTCGAATATTTATTCATTCACATAATGAAGTCATTTTTCATTTGCTTATCTTTTAAAGGACTGCATTTCATTAGCGTAATTATTTAATCCATCAAATCACTATTTTATTTATTGCTTTCGGAAACACTGCGAATAAAAAACAATTATAAAATATGGGCTCGATTTCTTGTGGCCAAATTGAAGTGGAAAAAGTGTCTGCTGCGTTTTTTAAACGTGGAAGTTTGCAGTTGTATATTTTATTCAAATGTTGAAGAGAAAAACACGCTTTATTTGTGGATGAATAGGAAACACACGACCAAACTGAAAGAAAAAATGGAAATCGATAAATTCGGATCAGAAATCTGTTCCGTCTTGTCTTTTCTTGCGTGAAGGACATTTCTTTTGACAGACGTAGACGTCCATGCAAACTCAGCTGTCTGTCAAGTTTTTCGCTCTTTTTTTTTTATTTTCTTTTAAAAGAGAAAGAATCTTATCCGACACTTTAATGTGCCAATTCCTCATCGTTTAATCTGGCAAACACTGTCCCTTTGTATCCCAGATAACCTTTCGGTTACAGTTTACAAAGTGCCTCCCAACTATAACTTTGGACCGGTTTAATCGAAAATCAATACGCATCTGCGGATAATCACGTCAGTGTCCTCTATTGTGCATTAAGGAAAGGAATCCTCCTTCATCCATCCCATACACTTTTCAGGACACTATTGGCTCTCTGCCAGTACACATGTTCAACAAAATCAAACTTTTTTTCGCACAATATCTAAGGGGGCAAAAAAGAAGAAGAAAAATAGAAATAAAATAAAATAAATAAATAAAATTAAATTTAAAAAATTTAAAAAATTTAAAAAATTTAAAAATGTAATTTCGATTTTAAGCTTGATTTAAGAGTATTTTCTCGTTTGTTTTGCTGGAAATGAATGCGTGGAGCAGGCCAGGAAGCAATTGAGGCGTGAAAACATTCTTCTCTGATGGTCTCGTGAGGGCGCTGCGGGTCATTTTAAAATTAAAATCGATGCGCGTGTCACGCTGCTAAGGCCCGCGTGGGTGGCCGCAGTCGCACCTTGGGTACAAGAGGGCCTCTCGACCCGAGTCACGAATCACGATCCCGAGACAAAAGACACATGACCCCGAGACGGCCATTCGTCCCGCAGCGACCCCTACCCCGAACCAACTTGCTGTGTAAAGGGAAAGCTAATATTTACTCATCAATCAACAAACCGCAGGCAGCAAAAACCAAGCGAATCTCATAGTATTTGCAATTTTTTTTCTTATTTTCGTGGAAATATTTGGAGATAAGATATGATTCGATTTCTTCGTCTTTTTTGTGTAGCAAAATGAGTTTTCCAATAATGACCCATTTGGAATCAAGTGTGCATTGAGCATTTGGTGTCTTGTGCGCGAAATTTGTGGCCATTGTCGGGAAAAGTATCGAATCCTTCTCATCTAAATATTGGTTTTTAAATTCGGAAATAATGCGTGTTCTCCTTTATTTGTGGTAATGGAAACCAAAAGGAAAAAAAAAAGTGTTTTGTTCTGTTTGTGTGATCAGGTGACATCATTTCCTAAATAAAAGGTGGCAAAGGGGGAAAAGAAATTCGCTCGGAAAGTTCTCGTGTGTCAAAATTTATAAGAAGAAAAATAAGAAAAGAAAAGGAAAGGAAGAGCATAAAATGTGTGGGGGAAATTCATGGTCTGCAGACACTTGCAGCTGTTGTGTCCCAGAAGAAAGAATTGTTTTTCCATTGTCAATATGCAAATTGTGAAAACAGAACGGACGACTTTATACTCATACATTTTTACAATTTTATTAATTCACTTGTCACGATTGCGTCTTTGTTTGGATTTTGCTAATTGATTTGATTGTTGCTTTCACTAATTTCAAACACAAAAACAATTGTTTACAGATGGGAGCTGAATCATGGAGTAAAAAGTACTCTTCTGTAAATTATTGCCACTAGAAGACATTTATTGTTGGACGTGTTGAAATTTTGCATAGTAATGACTGCGGGTGCTGCTAAATTAGTAAATTTTCTAAATCACTCTGAAAAATCGACCGTTTTCACTCAACGTTTTTAATTTTAATTAATTTTTATTTAATTTCATATTTTCCGGATTCTTTTCATGTGCTGGGTTCTTTTTTTTTCTGATTTGTTCGGCAGCCATCTGCCTGTAGTCAAACGTGCAATCATGTTTATCAGAATAGCGGTGCAGACTGCAGAACAAAGTACCGCATCTGCATTCAATGCCAACTAGCCCAACGTTCTTGCGGCACGTCCAACACCTGTTCTTTTTCTCTCTTTCTTTTTGTGGCAAATTCTTGGCATCTTTTTGTCCGATCACCGATATTGGCACAGTCTGAGTTGGGCAGCGACAAGCGGCGTGGAATATTTGTAGCACTTGGAGCACAAACCGTGTGTTTAGCTGCACTGCCGTAAAACCAACACTCGGAACGACAAGTCGTTTTATTCGTGTCACGTTCCGTGATCGTCGATTGCGCTAATAAAAAAAATTAATAAACTTTTGCTAGTGTAACCTAGGCTAGTTAGTTTCTTAATTTCGGATTGTCATCTTAGTGGTAAGATTTTTGATGATACGAATGACAAATTATATCCGAAACAGTTCTGTTTAATTAAATGCGTGATTTGACTGATTTCGTTGTTTTTGGCGCGCAAATACTCTCAATGCTGCCATCTCACGTGAAAAATCTGCAACTTGGAAGATTTAACGTAGGTGATTATATTGATTATATTTTAGTTTTATTCTTTGAAAATAAAGTGTCAATCGTGCATGGAAGAATATATTTTAGCATTAATGTTCAAACAGTTGTTTTAGCTGCTGAAACCATGTGTTGCGTTCAAACAATACAAGTATTTACTCTTAAAGCCTTCAATTCACTCTAGACGTTGTAGTTGTTAGCATGCTGCGAGATTGGGTCCCCCAATAGACTGCGGGCCTCGAATAAAGCGCAGGGCGAAACATGATTTTGCTGGCAGTGCGCGGGTGCACAATGAGAGTATTTGTATACTACAATATATTCGCCCATTTTTCGTACCAAAAACATCAATAGAATTTCCTTTTTGGCACGATGTCCAATAGCCGAATTCATCAGAATTGATTCGTGTTTATTAGTTTTCAGTTTAGGAATTCCTTTGTAATAAAAGGTCTGATTAGGAGTGGACCAAGAGTGCGCCATTCTCAGGGTGCTAGAAAATGCCCCACAACTAAAGAAAAAAATGTAAGGATGTCAATTGCTGACAATAGATGGCTGCGTATACACATCAAATTAAATATACGCCGCCATCTGTCGGTAAAAACTGAAACTCTTTCGTAGCGTTTTATTTCTTGTTTCATCTTACAGGTTATCGCCTTCATGGCCATCGCCTTCGTAGTTCGTACCAACTAGAAAATAACCAGGCCACTCCAGTTTAAGGTAGTTTCTTTATTTTTCTGTTGTTAGGTGGGCGAAATATGCTGCCCGGGAGAATCAATAAATAAATAAAATTGTGAGTGTTTTTCTAAAAATATAATAGGAAGAATATTTCTTGAAATAGTGCTGACGATAGCCGCAACGCGCCACCATAGTTATGCGATATTGAATGACGTCATCAAACCCATCGCGGTTGACGAGGGATTTCAATTCTACTTTCGCGCTTGTTTTTAGGATCAGATAGGGCTCGGTTTGCGTGTAAAGAAGTTTGAAAAAATTGAAATAACTCATTAATGGTGCAGTTAAAAGAGATAGAATCAGTTTATGAGTTGAGATTTGCTGTTGAAACATCGATGTGATGTGAAAACAAAGAGCAGCTTTGTCCACTTTGTTCGCGTGGTAATGGCGGAAACAAATGGCCCCGAAATCCAAGAAAACTGAAAATGGTTTTAAAAATATTTGCTGGCGGGAAAAGCTCGGTAAGTTCTGCTTTACAAAAATTTTAACACAGTTTACTTTACTGTATTATTTATTTTTAGTTTTTTTTTGCAGGCCTGCGTTTCTTAAAACGATCGGGTAAATCCTCGGCACAACTGAACTGACATAGAAAATAGGCATGGCCTCCACTTTTCCTAGTTGAGTAATTACACATTCGTACGTCACTGCCACGGAATAGTGACGTCACTACTTCCGTAAATTCACAGTAGCCGCCATTTTAGACTGATTGTTTCGTGTCTGCCGATACCGATTTAAAACGATGAATACTAT
>JAQIXU010000438.1:0-34353 GCA_034701245.1 Strigamia transsilvanica | reverse complement strand
TCGAGCGAACGAATTCCTGGAACGAATCGAAAACGTATCGAGCGAACGAATTCCTGGAACGAATCGAAAACGTATCGGGGGAACGTATCGGGGGAACGAATCGAAAACGTATCGGGGGAACGTATCGGGGGAACGAATCGAAAACGTATCGAGGGAACGTATCGGGAGAACGAATCGAAAACGTATTGGGGGAACGAATCGGGGGAACGAATCGAAAACGTATTGGGGGAACGAATCGGGGGAACGAATCGAAAACGTATCGAGGGAACGTATCGGGAGAACGAATCGAAAACGTATTGGGGGAACGTATCGGGGAAATTTTTCCCTTCTATAATACAATTTTTTGCATATAGCGCGTAATACATTTGTGGTGATTTAGATGTATTCTCAGAAGTGGCAACTGTTCATACACCAGCAGTTGCCTAAGACAAATAGATTTATCCCATGTTCTTTTTGACTTTGCTTTACTTTAGGTTTCTCCTAGAAGGAGAGAGACTTTCACTCGGCAAGGATTTAGAGTCAACTGAGGTTTATTTACTTCTGAAACAATAGGCTTGCCAAAGCTCGCGCTTTGGCAAGAATACAATGCATGTGTAAACTACGCGCTGCAATATTACACAATAAAGATCATTCACTTAAGTCTATTACATTATTGATTTTATACACACTCTGGCGAGATGTAACAGCGCGCGGGTGCGCTATTGGAAGATATACGGTACATTGAATTGACAGTAGATGTTGACAACATATACCTTTCGTTATATGTTTGCAAGGTTTCATGCAGCTTAAAGCGAGGTAATACGATATAACGTAAACAAACAAAATGGCACATGCCACATAGCCGGGGATTAACAATTTAATTCATAATTTTTAAACATCAACAAACAAATTGCTTCTTGGTGAATCGACGAATGAATCTAAAAGTGGAACAAAATTCACACAAAAACAACGCAACTATGTTTAGTAGCGAAAATTCAGTTAGACGACAGCGATGTGCTGGAACACTGCATGTTCGCTTCCCCTAAGTCAAATCCCACCGGAGACAAGAGTAAAGCCAACTAGAGCATGTATATAAGGTTCTTTGGTTTGATACTTTGAATCGATAATCTACCTAGAAAAAGCAGAGAACATATCTATCTTAAGTCAATCCGGTTGGAGAAAGTAGCTCAAGAAGCTAGGGCTGGCTCAATTGATGTCATGCTGCCAAGAATGCATTGCAGTTTATGATCAATTCAGCCCGTTTTCGTGCAACAACAATCTCAACACTGCATGAGAACATACAACGTAAAGATTCAGATTTATGATAAATCTATATCACCATGCAATCATCCTAGAGCTATGTAATCAAAGATAATATATTATTGACTGTTGTAATCAGCTTCTTAGCTGTGCAGCCCTTGTCTAATGTCTTCCAGATTGTTCACATCCATCATTATCTTGACCAAACAATTGCAATTATTACCAAGTTTGGTTTATTGGCTTTAAACGAGTCGAAATGCATTTTTAAACAACAAAAGTTGTTTAAAAGTTGTTTAAATGAAAAATATTTAAACCGATCTAAATGTCAAATTTAACATGTAAAAATCTTACATTTAGACTAGTTTAAAAAATTTAAACAAGTTTAAATGACTTAATGAATGCGCCTAGTGAAACATGTTTTGTTGTTTAAATGTCGTGCACTTGCCTACCGTGACTGAAAACAGACTAAACCCGCCACCATTTTTCGCGTTTAAACATTTTGCTTAAACTGCTGTTTAGTCTAAATTACTTTATGAATGTGCCTACAATAAAGCGTGTCTAGCTATTGTTTTGTAGTTCAATGTAACTCCCAGGTTAAGCTGACCAGCTCAAATGTATACCAAATTTACATTCAAAATATGGACTTACATTGTTTACATATGCTTGTTTGAAAAGACTATTTAGTGTAAATGACATTTGGAATGCAACCATCACTACTTTCACCTTCATCCTTGCATATCCTTCATCCTGAATAATATTTTGTTTAACTATCTATAACTCAACAACAATTTTCTATTAAATCACATATGCACCAACATAAATAAAGTAAACGAGTGCAATTCAAGCACTCAAGTAAATCACAAACTCCAATGTTCATACCGTACATCAAAGACAGACATTGCAAATAAATTCTACTTCAAATACAACGACGCTACACCATACATTAAAATTACACTCACACCACCTGAAAAGAAAAATAAAAAGAGATTTATTAACACACAGAATAACGCACTGCTACTTCTCACAAAAAAAAAAATAAAAAAACCAACAAAAATATAGAAAATCCGTCTGACAAACAAACACTAAAAAAAGACACAAAAAACAAAAAGAAAGAAAATCCAATGCTAGGAAACTGATACGATAACTGTCCCGAGCTGCACTCACTCTGGACTTGCTGACAGCGCATTCAATTCTAGAAACAATAGCAGGTCACGCAAGCAAATATCAGCCAGCTCCCGACTCGCTGAGAAAGGCAATTAGGCCTAACCTCGACTGTGTACACAACACGCATCAGTCTAGGACCACTCACTTAGACTTTATTAAAACCCTTCAGCGACCACAAGTTTAATGAGTACAACCGTGTACATGCTAAGAATCTGTATAATATTTAATCACTTAAAGGGTTTATGGCACTAAATTTCCAATATCGTTAAACCTTTATCAAAATCAATATTTGTTTAATTAAGAAACGTTTAATTATAAATTTCACGAAACACGTTTCTACGGCGCAGTCATTACGCTCACTGATGATGTGTGTGAATGGGCGTAGAAAATGTAATGAAAACCAGTTTCAATTTTGTTATCTCGAATTTTAAACGGCCGCCAGTGCCATTTAGGCGTCTAGGTAAGTGCTAGGAGCCCGAGATTTAAGTTTTTGAAAAGTATGTTTGCTTTGCTCTGCTTATAAGCACGTAATCCCGTTGGACTCCACAACAAAGCGAGTACAGAATTTTATTAAGTCGCGTGTAATTGTGAGCTTGTCTTGATTTCAATGACAAACACGGGTCTGCTGTTACAACAATGGATGTTCTCTAGGGAAACTCTTTGCGGGGCGACTGGTCAGCCGACCGAAAGCGAGAAAACAAAGACCTAGGATTATTTTATTGCAGTTTCTCAATCTGTTTTGAAAGTTTTAACACTTTGAATAACGAAAGGTCATGCTGAGTTTAAATGGCGATTAAAAATTCCTTCAATTTCACTTGAGCTACGAAACCACTCCAACTGCAGTAGGCGCGTTCAATGTTAAAAAATCGTTTTAAAACGGAATTTGAACTAACTGAAATAAACCGTTTATGACTGTGAACGACTCGTAACAAACGGAATTTAAACAAACAAGAAACGTGAAAAAACGAGAAACACGAGACAACAACACCATGACAACGCTTGCAAAATCCCTCGATCTAAGTCCAAATTGCAAATGGCGGCGCGAGTAAACGTAAAACCCTGATTAAACAAACGAAAAACCTGGAATTTCTCGTTGCCAAGTAATCGTTTATGTGACGTCAGGTTTGTGACACAAGGAGAACAAATCCTTGTACTTGAACGAACTAAACGGAATAATCCGTTTATAAACTTAAGATTGAACGCGCCTAATGTTTGTTTTTGCGCTTTTTAGTGATACATCTATTGTTTAAGTTCTGTTCCCACTGCGTTGCGTTTGACTCATTTTTCGTTGTGTTGCATCGTGTCCAGTGTGAACACTAGTGAGAACCCTAAGTATTCCCTTGCACAACACTTTATCTATTAGTTAAGTACTTTAAAACTCGTAAACCCTGTTACTTGCTAGCTAATGTTAAACCGGAATGACAATTGCAACCATCCTTTAAGTTGCCTTTCCTTGCGTTGGCGACTGTCACTAGTTAATAAACTTTGTTTAATTTTATACGACAAGATAATCTTCAAATTAGCTGCGATGTTTATCCATCATCTCATTAGCCGTTCTTTCAATTTTACACCCAAAACAGAATGAATAAACAAACCTCTCCGCCCACTTTGAACCCAGCCATTTATTTTGCACAAAATTCTTTCCCTCTTTCCTCTTCCCATTCTTGCAGCACCCAGCAAAATTAATGGCTCAAAAGAGCACGGGATTAACATGCTATGAACTAAATCTGACATGCTTCATCTTGATAAACCACCATCGAAAATAACACATTACATTAATTCAATTCACAGCCCCTATACTTAAATAACGACTGAGAAAAAAAAATCCCAACTCAAGTTGGGTATATCTCGCCTCATTTTCTTTCTACCAACCACCATCTTGAATCCCATAATCTCCCAGGCCAGACTTGACTTGTATCACATTCTGCGAAGCAGTGAAGCTCCTTTTGCCAAGGGGTCTCTCGATTCGTAATCCGATTTCCCGAGTAAGGAATTGATGCTGACGAACGGCAACAAATAACACTTTTATAAGATTTTAAAGAAGTACATTTGCAAATTTCCTAACTACATCTCGGAAGACAAATTTCGTGCGAAAGTTTTTGTTGTTTGCGGTTTATTTTGCATTTCTGGAATTTTTTTGTTTTTCGACAATAAATAAACACGACTCCAAAAGCACAGCAATAATTGTCTGTGACAAATATGTGTAGTGATGTTAGTGCTCACGTCGCAGAAAGTCGTGGTCATTGCTGATTGGTTGTCAAAATAAACACTCTGGAATGGCTTGAAGGTCTCTGCAATGAGTGGCACATATTTCATTCTGCTGACTACATGTTCAATTATTAATACTATACAGTAGGTGCATTCATAAGGTCTAAATGTCGAATTTCACATGTTAAATTTGACAATTAGACTGGTTTAAAAAATTGAAGAATGAATTCCACAATTTTATTATTTGTCTAACTAAAATGTATTGTCAACTAAGCTTGCAGCAGAGCCCTGATTATTCGAACCCGGGTTATGCGACCACACGGTTATCCGAACAGCAATGATCGTATTCTAGACTGACATAAGTGGTCTGGAAGCAAGAAATGTATGTTGTATTAATGACATAAAAAGCAATAATTTATACATAGAAAACGATTTTTCTCTTCATATGTGCATAAATAAACTTTTAATGTTCGATTAAGCGCACAAATCGTTTTTATCAACACCCATGTCCTCCAATTAGTTCGGATAATCGTGGTTCTACTGTACAATTGTTATAGAGAATTCCAAATGCATTGTAAACCGTATTAGTTAATATACAAATAATATGGAAATAATATACAATGTATGAGTTAAATCTGGTGGGAATTCTCATCTGGCCACCTGAAGCACGTTTACAGTAAAATATGCTAAAATTCCCCAGTGTATAACCCCATATTTCCAGCAAATTTAACATCGTATTTAAAGCATGAACATGTGACAGGCGATTCTGATTCCCCACAGTCATTAAAACAGATTATTTAAATTCAAATTCTTTCCGGAATATAAATAATTTTTTAATTTCATCAATCATTCAACATTTCCATCGCACCATTACAATTCCTCCTGATCATCCCTTCCATCACCCAAAAAAAAAAATCCAAATAAATATTCAGAATAATGTATAACATGCATTTCATCTTCAAAAAAAAAAATACTTTTGGTCCAAAACAAAAAAACCACTGTCCGTTCCCTTGTTTTCCTAAAAAAAATGCATGCACACACACAAAAAAACAAATCTCCATCAAATGCAATAACCGATGATGGTGCCATTTGTGAGTGATGCGAGCAGCACCAAACATTGCATTGTTTTTTTTTATTTCTTCTTCTTCTCAGTTTCACTTTTCAATGCTTAGCCTTCCTTTCCTCAACGTCCACTTTCTGAATACATACGAGAAGAAAGAGAGGAGAAAAAATAGATCTCCTGAAAAAACATCCCCCATCAAAAATATATTGTACACATCAATTTTAGTCCTCGTTCTTGACACTCACAATAAATTCAGAGACCATTCCATTTTATCTTTCTCACTTTTTTTTCCCTTCTCTTTTTGTTTTCAAACTGTAATGTCATAGTTTGACTTCACACCTGCACAAAATTGGTTCACTCATACAACTTTTTACCCCACTATCAGATACAATTTCTAAACCAAGTGCAAACCCTTTCCGGAAAAAGAAATGGATCTGGACGTGTGCGAGAAGACAATATTCCTCTCTTACATTTTTCACCAGCACAGGTCATCAAATACAGAAATGATCAATGTCAGACCCATTCGCTGCCAACACTAGAGATCAAAGAGGATAATAAAAAGTGGACATCTTTGTGGGGTAAAGCAGCAAGTGAAGACAGGCCAAAGGAGTGACAATCTTTTGCTTCTCATCCGCCGAAAACTCCAATGGCTTTCCATCTCACGGCTCAGGTTCAATTTTTAATCTCAAACTCGTCCAATAAAAATCCCTAAATTTATATGTACAATAAAATAAAATGTGAAAAGTATATATATTTTTTTACTTTTCCAATTTTGCCTCAAGAGTTCGCTCTACTAAATGGACGCTCGGTTTCATCTGATGGCCTAATTTGTTTGTCATCTGACAATAGGGGCTGTAACTTTAAGGCTGGACAAAATAAGAGTTTCGCTCAGCATTTCAATTGTCAACTGAATGAATTTAAACAATGCAGCAGTCCTACCACTGTATTCAGAAACAGACACACATTGTCAGTGCCAGATTAAACCCTGTAGAGGCCCCAAGGCCAGGGGTACACACACTTGTTAAGACCAATGGCCACATGGATTCACTGTGACTTAAGGCACGTTTACAATGCTGCGTTAACACGTTTGAAATGAAGCGAACGCAACAATTTGCACGCAAAATTTTGCTAAGCAACAGTTTGCATGCGAAATTTCAAAGTAGACTTGAAGTCTACTTTGTTGCGTCTGCGTTTACAATGCTGCGAATTTCGCATGCGAACAATTCGCACGTGAAAGTTTGCAGCATTGTAAACGTGCCTTTACGGACAAAAGTTATTATCGATCATATATTGTTGCAAACAATGATAAAGCAAACAAAGAATTTAATCTGATGCATAACATTGCACCAATTTAACAATTGTTTTAGTGTTTGGTTCAAACTGAACAACTGAATTGGAGTGCCTGGAAATCTGGGGCCTTAAGCAAGTGCCCATAATGAGCTGATATTGTAATGTCCCCATTCTCATAGTCAGTAAATATTAAAATATATTCAGACATCTTCATGGTGTAATTTTTTATCTTACCCGTTGTGATATAAATTCCAAGTGGTCCAAAATGACAAATAACTTAAAGTATGTTTTTTTCTTTCTTTCTTTCTTTTTCATTTTGTTTTACTTCTTGTGCAGTGGGGCTATTTTGGCTCACCTTACTTTACTTTAAATTGTAAATTTCCACCGTTCCGTTGTGCCTTGACTGCCTAACTTAAAAACCGACAGCTGTCAAGATGAGAGAGTTAAACTCGAGTAGCTAAGGGAGAAATAGGAAGGCACTCGGAGTATCTTTTTCACCGAGCGAAAGCGACCATTTATTTCATTTACCAATTGCTCGCACTTCCCCTCTTCTATCATCTGCCACGTAGTTCCTAATTCCATAAACGTTGCAAAAAGAAAAAGAATATGTGTATGGATGGATGAGCTGCACTGCTGACTTGGCAACTCTGCTGGATGCTGCACTTTTGCAAAACGCCACTGTCGAAAATAGGTCGCGTAATTTTCATTCTTTTTACTATATACCCAAGGACCACCCAGGGATTCGGCTCCCTCCTTCTCTCTCTTTTCTCATCATTCCGCGTGTTACTTCGAAAAGAATACACGTGTGGCCAACCCCACTTGCAACCCAACTAATTTATGACCGCCAAACTTGCTAGATTTTTTTTTTGTTATTATTGTAATTTCCCTAAGAAACAGTAACAAATTAAAAACACAAGAAAAAGAACAAGATTTTTTTTTTTGTTTTTAAAAAAAAAAAAATGCTTGTCTTGTAAGATATATTCGTGGCATTAATTAAACACGCACAACTAGCAAGATTAACGGTTTCCCAGATGAGAAACTTCGAGGGGGCAAATTTAATGTTTAATTTTCTACTTCAGGGGTTCCCAGCCTGTGGTACGCCTGTGGTACCGGTATGTGAATGTCGAGCTACGGGTAAATGGATTTTGAATGGGATTTTTGATATTTTGTGAAAGAATTTGATTTTTTTGAGGAGATTTTGACTATTTTTTTGAATTTTTGGTGTTTGTTTTTGAAAGGAATTTTGATATTTCACTAAAGTTTTTAATTATTTAGGGGAAATTTTTCATTTTTTGAATAGAATTTTGGTTTTATTTGTGAAAATTTGGATATTTTTGGAAAAAATTTTTAATTTTTATGGATTTTTGGTGTTGGATTTTGTGATTTTGTGATTTTCGACTGGAATTTGTCGAGATTTTAAATATTTTTTGGATTCTTGGTGTTTGACCTACTGGTACGTCCCCATATTGTACTCTACTAACAGGTCCACCATCTTAAAAAGATTGGGAACCTCTGTTCTACTTTATTCTTCAAGTTTTGAATGTTTCACTTAAACATTACAATATCACCATTTGTAATTGTTGAAAATGTACTAGTTTTAAGTTATCTCAAACAATATTCAGCTTATCTTTGTAGCATTACGCATGAATGCATCATAACACAAACAGGAAACAAGAACGATTCAACTTTACTATTGCATCGTGTAATGTGTTAATTAAACTACACTGTGTCCTTATCATTTCATCTGTATTTTTGTCGACTTCTATTCATTTTATTTCCAAATCGATTAGTGAGTTTACTTAACTTTGATGGTTAAGAGTGGTCCTACCTTTTTTATGTACTCAATTTACTCCCAATAGATCGCGCAGTAACTTCCTGCGTTTTATCAACCGGGCATAAACGGCGACAAATGGCAGTTTAGCTTCAATCATTTATTGTAGTCTGTATGAAAATTGCAGCTATTGACAAGAAAAGGTCAGGGACCTGCAAATCTTACAACTAAACTGCATTGCCACAGTGTTCAATCAAAATATTGCAGGAATCCAAAAGCATCCCTAACTTATTGTCATTAACAAATGCATTAATCATCTTGCAAATAGATGGCTGATCAACTTTTTCACGCGTTTCTTGTTTGATGTCAATGTATTGATTGCTCAAATTTGTTCTGCACCATTAAACCAACTTGATGGATTACTCTAACATTTACTCATTAATGGCGCTTTTTATGGCGCAGAATTGAATGCCAACTCGATTAATGCTAATGCTATTTACATTTTCCAGTAAACCATTGTTGTATTGTATTCTAGTGTATATGTAACAACCAAGAGAAAAAATTACAAACAAAACAATATAAAAATTGAAGTTTGTGAGAGCTGGTTCTGCATATGGCAACAAAGTTATTAAATTCAATTCAAGCAAAATGCAAAGCGTTCTCTACGTACACAATTTCTCCCACTGGAATAACATATGAAGAAAGAATGGAAATGACTAGATTTGCACCGTTCAAACCATATGCGTCTATGCCAACTACCGCTACAACCATAAACATAAATGCTCATGCCACACTCAGAGAAAGGAGCAATAGAAACACTTTAGTTTTGTCCCATTATACTGCATAGATCTGCAAAAGAAGTGTACGAATATGCATTTTAAGTGCACAATTTTTTCCATAACGAATAAAATGTAAAACCATTTGATATTAAACCATAAATTCTTTTCCTTCAAAAAAAAAATAATTTTAAAAACTCAAAAATTACATTATTAGCATTTACCCTAAAAAAGATTGATATTTAACCTAATACCTTTTTTTGGTCACCAAAAACTATTCCTTTGTCTGCAACTTGAAAAACAGTATGGCAGACTCGTTTATTGGAACTTCTTTGTTTCAAGTTGACAGCATTTCTCACCAGGATGCAGCCCTATGCATATTACGATGGCCTATTTCCAGTGGTGCTAATACACCACAGTTTTTTAATTAATTTTTTTCCTGTTGCGTTTCATTGTTTCATTGTATTATAAATCAAGCGTTTTAATGAATGTCAGCATGTTATCATTTGCCAAGGTGTGTTGGTGGTTGGCGGTTGTATTAATTCAAGAGGCCATTGGTGCGAGTTACAACTCTTAATGTCCTTTTGCACACACTAGTGAATTTGACTGCTTACATTTTATGTGAATTTTTTGTTTCGCATCAGATTTCGTTGCGTACGACCTTTGTCATTTCTACACAAATAAAACACAATCTCACATTCTCTGCTGTTTGCTCGTTCAGCGGTGTGAAGCTGTTAAAACTTGTTCTTGCCTACCGAATACCCACATAAACACTCACCTTGCTAACATAAACAAGAGTTACGGCGCAGACCAAAAGAAAATAAAAATCCAATTTTTATTTCATGTGTGCCAATTGGATATATTGCTCAGTGGAAACACTATTCTTCCAAAATCGAATTTTACTCCCACGTGGTGTCGTAAATGCGTATGCTAGGCCCACTTTAATTAGAATTAAAATTCCTCAGCTACTCTGTTGAATAAATAAATGCAATTTTAAAGTCAGGAATTTGACTGCATAAGAAGCCGATTGGTATAAATAAAAAGCAATAAAAAAAAAACAACATTTTTTCCACTACAAGAACCTCGTTAGAGCGAACTACGTACACTGAAATGAGAAAACTTAATATTATTGACAAAACTGAAATAAATCCGAGTTAACGCCGTGAAATGATAAAATCGATGTCAAGTGTCAATATTGTTAGCATTAAATTCTTCATTTGCACATGCTCATTTGCAGACCCCCATTACAGATATTGGTCCGAAGGTATATGGCACTAGTGTCTACTATATTAAACTTTGTGACAAATTCCCGTTGGTTGGGCATATCACAAGCTCAAGGATACAAATAACGGATCATGTGATCTTTCTCAACCAATAAGCAAGAAGTTCTAGTTCAAAATGGCCATTTAACATTCAGTAAATCATCCAAGAGGTAGAAAAAAATTGCACTTGGGATTTTAAAATCCTAGTAAATCTTGAAAGATTTCAGGATTTCAGGCAGATTTCTTAAAAAGATTTTGCTCAATTTTGCTACAATTAGCAAGAAAGTACGTTGGATTTTAGGTATTTCCAAAATTTCTAGGATTTTTGAGACTTTCATGGATTTCAGAGATTTTGAAGATTTTGAAGATTTACTAAAGATTTCAGAGATTTGACGATTTCAGGATTTCAAGTGGATTTCTCAAAAGATTTTGCTGAATTTTGCTACAATTTCTAAGAAAATTGAAAGATTTCATGAATTTCCAAGATTTCTACGATTTCATGAGATTTCATGAGATTTCATGAGATTTCATGGATTTCAAAATCCAAAATCTCGGCACATACGACACTTCCAGCATTGGCTACTCCTTTTAAAACATCCCAAAACTCAATTATTAACCACATACAAATGCAAATAAACATTATACACATTTTATTGTACACAAAAACTACTAAAAGTGACCGGAACTGATACCGAAACATTTTTCTTTTCACTTGACTTGACTTACTATTGAATGAAACTTTCATCCACCTAATAATGTCGAAACGACGCACTTTTCAATCGCCATATAAAAACAAACATCATTGTTCGTGCAAGTGTGTCTATTTAGAAAATAAAAGACAATGCACACTTGTGCCAATGAGGTCTTTGACACCTTGCCTTTAAACGACACTAGGAAAATGCCTTTGATAATAGCTGGTTGTGTGTTTAAAATTCCCTTCACTTGCCACTTAATTACTGCGATAAGCCTATCAGGCTAGCAACAGCATGTTTTGCATGTAAGGCGAACACCCGATTATCTTCATTTAATTTTCATAAATGAATGAAGAAAAGATGAGGGAAAGCGGATTTTCAAATGTTCTTTCAGGTAATTGCCAATTTCATAACGAGAAGACTCTTGGCTTGTGCGCATGTGTGCACACATTTTAAATTGACATCACTTTTTTTTATCTTTTGCTTTAATTACTTTAAGTTATTGTGCGAGGCTGAATTAATTACATTAGAAAATGCTTTTCAAACAAGAAATTAAGCAAGATTTCTACCACTGAACCAAAATATTTCTTTTTTTTTTTCGAATCAAGTAAAACAAAAAGAAAAATATGCGAGAAACTCGAAAGGAAATTCTAAGTGAAACAAATTAATCCGTTTAGCTAACATGAAGAAAACGCAGTAAGACATTCATTAATCCCAATAGGCATTTAAATGCTACCAAGTCGGTTCATTGCAAACCATTTATTTTACAAATTCAAATGAATTTTTAGAAATATATTTAAAAAGAAAAATACTATTACTGACCTAGTGTTTTGGAGCCCGGAGTCCCAAACGAAAATTGATTAGAAAATATTTTCTTACCTGAAATAAAAAAAAAATAATGTAAAAAAAAATTAATAATATTAAAAAAAAAAAAAAATCAACTTTTCAATCAAAATTTACTGTTAAAATCAATCAAATTTAGCACCCAAAACATGTAAAAAATTCATGTTTCCAACAAATTTTTTATCGACTTGACAAACCATTTTTCCGGTCTAATCACCTTGAATGAAGTCTCTTCCATACAAATCAGACCCCTTCATCTCCTTATTTATTTCTCCCTCTCAAGCAAATAGAAATTCCCAGTGAAAAGACATTCCATCTGCTAATGAAAGCCCGCATTCAACCTCAGTGTACGCACAAGCACAAACACAACCATGACCTTGTCCTCTCCTACCCAAGCCATAAAAGAAACACTGCGCGAACCAAAAAATGCGCATAATTAAGCAAATTAAACCAAATCAGCGCACATTCCACCACGAAAACAACCCAAAAACAAACAAACCAAATCAATTCTTTTTTCAATACACAATCAATCAATAAATCCTTCCAGCTCGTATCTTGACTTCACCCTTACACCTCGCACATAATCCCAATTCCAACCTGCCAGCTATCACATGAAAATACTGCCATAAACCTCAACGAGAGAGCGCGAGAGAAGGATAGAAAAAAGAAAGAAAGAAAAAAAAAATTTTGAGGACTAGACGGTAATTCTCGCTAATGCGTAATCTTCGCACCGATTGCACACTCGCCTCCCAATAGCACGCTTGTAGCAAAAGCCGTAAAAACCATCGGCCTTCGCCTCTATAGAATAAAATTCCCTCACACAACTGCTGTTATCAAACGTTCGAAATCGCGTGTATTCTTTGAATTTGCCTTTTTGATGCGCTGCACGCTCCCCACGTGCTACAAAGGGGCTTCTCGTTTCGCTCAAATTAGTCTCATCTTACACACCATCCTCTTGCTGCTCTCTTCTCTTCTCTTCTTCGTCTTCAGTCTGGTAATTGTACGAGCCTGCCGTTCAATTTCCGGATATCGCCAAGTTGGCAAGTGAAGCTTAGACCCCTCAGTATCATCGCCACTTGTAGAGGAAGGATTTTTTTTTTTCTTCAATGATTTTATTATTAGCGTTTCACCTTTGACATGGGTTCTATAAGCTGGCCAAAGTGAGTGTTGCCATCCAGTCTACAGCTTAACCAACACTTTTTTACTGTAGTTTTAAGTTCTTGCTACTGTTTTTTTTATATTTCTTCACGGGTTCTCGTGTTGATTAGATGCAGAGTTAAGTGTCAGACGGTGGTTGTAAAAATTACATTGGTTGTTCCAAGTCAAAAGTTAAAGACAATGCAAATTGATCCCAAAAATAAGCAAATTTGACGGGGGCAATAATCACTTTGGCGAATTTTTTTCTTCGCGGTACGTTTTAGCGACGCAACATAAAAACGTCACAACGACGGTCTGAAATGCAGTTTTTCAATCCGAAAATGAAATTTTGCAGTCTGAAAATGCAGTTTTTCAGTCTAAAAATGCAGTTTTTTAGTCTAAAAATGCAGTTTTTCAGTCTAAAAATGCAGTTTTCCAGTCTAAAAATGCAGTTTTCCAGTCTAAAAGTGCAGTTTCTACGTGTCGAATAAATTGATGAAATGGTGTTGGTTGTAGCCTATTAAATGTCGCAAGCAGAAAAAGTCAGTTTTCATTCTGACAGTTAAAAAGCAAAAAAGTAGGCCAGAAAAAAAAATATTTATTTTAAAAAATAAAAATAAAAAAACAAGAAAAAGAAAAAAAAATGAAAGAAAAAGAGAAGAAATGAAAAATTTTTCACTTTCTCTCTCACACATTAGTTCTGATTAGGAACATTAGCTTGACAGAAACCACCATTCCTTCTGCCTTCGGCGAGAATCCATTACTCAACAGCGCACCATATCAACAAGTAATCGCCTGACTTAGTCCACAACTAATGAATTTTTACCCAAACAAAAAAAAATCAATTCTTGGTTTCCGAATCCGTTTATAATTAAACCAAAATTACAAAAAAAAATAATAATTTTACTGCAGTAGTTTTCATATTTCCCACTAGGTGCATTCACAAAGTAATTCTACACTAAAACCAGCTCTGTGCCACATTTGAGCAATCTAATTGATCCTTGCCGATCACCTGACTGCAAGAACCAACCAGAACATCGGTATTGAGTTCCAGCATTTATAATTCAAAAACTTTATTATTAGATCTGTCAAGTAAATGCATTTTCATGAAGTCTTATTCCTTGTCGAACGAATTTAAGGATTTAAACCTAGTTCCTATTTCGTGTCTAGATTAGGTCGCGAAAAGCGAAAGCAAAGAAGAAAAAAATATGAGATATGATATCTGCAAGCAGCTCTCTTCTCTTATCTAGAATAGAAACTCCTTTTCCTTATCCGGAAAGCTTATGCATGCAGAAACACAAATCGCTCTCCACTTTTAACAAGTTTGCTTCGTTATTCTGACACCAATGCATACATTTTGCAAGAGGGTTGGGTTGGTTGCACTGCTGAACATGTTAAAATATTCCACTTTTCTTATTCCGCTGCCACCGAAGAAAAAAAAAAAATAAGAGGAGAGAAAACAGAAACAAAAATCCTTTTTTTCCATTTCTTTTATTTTTATATTTGGTTTTATCTTGCCAACTAAACTCGAGGCCGCGAAAGAGGTGTCTAGGGCATTGTGAATGTTCAGTTGGTAGCACTTAAGACTTATGGATTCATCGCTGGA
Organism: Strigamia transsilvanica; assembly: GCA_034701245.1. Classification (NCBI taxonomy): domain Eukaryota; kingdom Metazoa; phylum Arthropoda; class Chilopoda; order Geophilomorpha; family Linotaeniidae; genus Strigamia; species Strigamia transsilvanica. The sequence goes on along the minus strand of JAQIXU010000438.1, from coordinate 19,302 downwards.
CTCCGGCATGCTTAAGCCCACCACTCATGAATAACAATTTGTCCCGAAGCTGTGCAGTGTTAAGGAAGATTCCACTAACAAGAGCAGCAAATCTCCTGCTGGCTCAATTTGTTTGTAATGCCAACTACAATTCTGAAAAGTGTTTGCATAGCCAAGAAATTGTCGACAACCATGAAAATTCAAAAAGCTCCTTAATAACTTAAGTAATGCGACTGTCACGAAGCTGTAAGAATAAACTTCTATTCTGGTAAAATACTTTTAATACATATAATCCAGTTCGCACCAAGACATTTCAAATTCTACATCCTCGTGCAATTCATCCACTATGTATACGTACGTGAGACCGTATAAACTGTTATTAGCCCATCATCTGCTAATGTGTAAACTATGGGCTTGGTCTTCGTGTTAAAAGAGATGACATTCCTTCGTTGTCGGAAAAGATATTTTGTTTTATTTGGAAAGAGCGCCAATAATCCCATAAACAAATCATATCAAATCAAACTTGAGCGCATAAGACAGAATCTAGAGGCAGAAAACACGAGTTTGGCCTAAAGGAAACAAGCAGTGTTGGTTTTGGTTGTTCCAGAGACAAAATGTCATATAACGAATCGCAAGGGACATGAGAAATCGGTTTGTTATAACGAGAATTCTTTATATCGAAATTTTCTAACATGGTGTTCAATGGCCGACCAACCAAGTAAGTCATTCGTTATAACAAAAATTCGTTATAACGAGTTTCGGCTGTAATTACATTTTAAGAACAGCAATCTCTCACTGCACGGTTTTGCAATTGCACTGCTTGGCATTTCCTACCAAAATTTTAAAATGCGCAGTAAGTTTTGGCGCGAGTTTCAATACTGCAAAATTTAAACTGTTTTACCGTTGCAGATTTGTTCTGTGCAAAATATTCCCAAAATGGAAAACTACCGTATTTCAGCTATTAAGAGCCGCCCTCGAATAACAGCCACGGCCAAGAGCAGCCATTCGAAATAAAAACTGCGGCTCTTAATCATGGAAATACCGTACTCAGTTATTTCTCATTCTTGGCTGATTTAGATACTAAGCTTAGTGTTTCTATGGCAAGAAAATCTTCACCTGCCTCCACCTGGGTTTCCAGTGGTTTCCCCGTTCTTGGCGTAAAATGCAGGGCTGGCTTCTTAAGAAAGTCGTCCCACAGATCACGGCTTGCATGGCCTAAATCCCCAGCATGCACTCTACGACCACCCATATGGTTAAAAAATATACTGTAATTATATTATGAAGTATACAAAAATGTAGTAAGTTAGACAATGTACTTGAGAATACATTCTGTACTTCATTTTTCCATGCAAATGATAATACTGTACATTATGTAAAATAAATCATCAAATGCATTCCACAATATTATTTTTTAAATATGAATGCATGGTCCAAATACATTTAATAAAATGCGTTGTTTAATGCATGAATAATATAATTGCATTCCACGAATAGTGATATATTTTGAAATGTATTAATTAATTATTGTAAAATATATTTTTTAATCATGTGGGCATGCTAACAATACTTATATACTTATAATTTTTTTTACCCACCCCTAGGAAATCCAACAAATTCTTAGCAAATACCTCAGCAATGAACACTGGTATTGTATGCGAGTTTCTACTAAGATTGACCAAATCCGAGGAATCTCATAAGGTATAATCGTCCATGTTTCGCGGATGTCTTGGCCTCTATCACGCTTAAGGAGAATGTCTGGCCTTCCTTATTACTCGTACTGCTGTCAACTTCATCCATTCCTATCACCAAACACCACCAGTGGTCTGACAACCTTCCTTTTGATTCTCTCTGAACCTTGTCTGACGTCATTGGCAACTTTTCTTTCGAGTAGTTTGTTTAGTTATAAGGATTCGCCTAAGTCTGACCTAACTTTGAAATATTAGAAAGCAGATTTCAGTTTGTGAGTGCAGGCATTCAAAAGCTGTGATCACATATCAAGTGTATAAGAAGAGTAGGTCATCTCTTCTGGCTTGAGTGGCTGAGTGGTTCGAGCAATTGTCTGTAGCCCTAAAGGCTACAGGTTCAAACCAAGTTCAAAGATGGTGATTTTTTTCTCTCTCTCTCTTTCTTTCTGTCTCCAGAAAAGAAATATCTGAAAGTGTAGCTTTCCTTCAGATGGGAAATAAAACAGTCAGCTTTTAGTGTTGGTTTGCACTCAGCATGTTAAAGATCTCCTGAAGAGAACAAAGTTCTCTTGATAGTCAAAATTCCCACAGGAGTAAGATGATTCTCTCGTTAGACCTAGGATGGAGAATAGCAAGAATCTACAGAAGAAACTTCGCTTGAACAAAACCTAATTTGCTACTACGAAATTTCAATTGGGTGATTTCTCTCTGCATATTGTCATTGATGTTAAAGTGAAACAAATATTAGATATGAGTTATAAGCATGAGTGAGTTTTTCAAAATAAAAACATAAAAGTGGAAAAATTATCGAATATAAGACATCAAGGTAAGAAAATGATTGAAAATAAGACATCAATGGAAAAAAGTTATCAAAATTAAGACACCAAAGTGAAAAAATTATCAAAATTAAGACACCAAAGTGAAAAAATTAACAAAATTAAGACATCAAAGTGTAAAAATTATCAAAATTAAGGTATTCAAGTCGGAAAATTATGAAAATCAAGACGTCAAAGTAGAAAATTATGAAAATCAAGACATCAAAGTGGAAAATTATGAAAATCAAGACATCAAAGTGGAAAAATTATGAAAATTAGGATATCCAAGTCAGAAAATTACCAAAATTCAGATATTCAAGTCAGAAAATTACCAAAATTCAGATATTCAAGTCAGAAAATTATCAAAATTCAAATATTCAAGTCAAAAAAGTATCAAATTATCAAATTTGTAAAAATCAAACATTAAAAAGTATCAACATTTACAAAACCAAGACAAAAAAATACAAAATTATCAAAACTAAGATATAAAATTGAAAGAAAAAAGATATTAAATTTGAACTACACTTGGGATATGTAAACATTAGGTCCATCGTGCCTGACAATAAGTCATAACACTTAACCCCATTCCAGTTTTATTATTAAAATATTTTGTAATAAGGAACCATTTACCTCCACTCGAAATTCTGCCCTAACTAAATTCCCTGCTCACATGCAAAGGACGTAACGCATCCGGAATATGCTTACCGCTCCCTCTGGATCCTCAACGAAATTTCTCTCTCCCCCTTTACACTTCCCACGAAGAGATGGAATGGGAAAAGGCGAGAGGAGGTGAAGGAGGCGGAAAGGGCAGTCTCGACAAACAGTAAAAACTAGAAGCACGAGCTAAAGAAAAGAGAGAAAACTGCAAAAGCAGACCACATTCTCATGCATTCCAAAATTATGCCAAGCACTTCACATCGATTGGGTGGCATGGATGTTAAGGATACATTTCGTTTTGTGCTCGGCTCGTTTGAAAATCGATCACAAAGACTAAAGAAAATGTAACTCTCCAGCCGTGCTAATTGATGCAAACGGAGCTAAAATGCTGCTAAATTAGTGTCTGACTCTGGGCTTTTTCACTGCTGACACAGCAATCGAGAAGCGAGTCAAACAATAATGGATTCTCTTTGCAATTACCGGCATTGTGTTTTAAGTCATGCAACATCCGTATTTACACACCAAATTCCCGTTAAATCCTTCAATACTTATCCCATTAAATAATCCAGTCCTATTTGCCACAAAATGTCCTAATGAAAAAATACACAACCATCCATTGTAAATAGAATATGTTAAGTTTATTAACTCCCTAGTGTGGCCATAAACGTGTTTTACTCCTTTTCAATTGTAAATTTCTTATCTCTTCCTTGTGTCTTCGCCGTATTAACGGCAATAAGTATCGTAGGTACAGTTTAACTTCAATTCCCACTAATCTTTATTAATAAGTGGTCTTATAGTAAATATAAAGCAGGAAATAATGACACAGTGAGGATAAGAGGAGAAACACTTGTGCCCCCTCTGTTGACTGAGCAAATTTTATTAAAGACGATGCTGGTGCAGCTCAAAGAACCGAGGTCATGGCAGATGTGGCCTCCGGTTGCAAGTCGCTTATCTACGTCTTAATTACGTCTCTTGATTATGCTTTTGGCATTAGGATGGCCTCTTTGCTCACTTAAATTGTGGATGCACACAAATGAGTGTTTTGCATGTAACTACCACTTTACATCAACTTTTAACCAACTTTATTCTTTTTCCATTTCCAAACAACAAGTTTAATGAATTTCTCACAATCGTTAAACCGGCTCGAACATAAGCCCTTATTTCCGTTCATTGCTCGCTAATTACCGAACAATCTGATATTTAAAACCTTCAATCTCATTCTAATCTGTTCTCCGCGATTATATTCCTCTTTACTGCGTTTTCATGCCATTCTTCAGTAATAAAGAGGCGAAATACTAATTAATTGATTTCTTTTAATTAAATAATAATAATAAATTTACTTCACGTTTTAATATTTAATGTTTGATAGCAAATTGCATCACGGAAGAAAAAGAAGGAAAAAAAAAATTAGCACACAAAAATGCATCTGCTCCTGACACACTACTTACAAACAAGCTTCATACATTAGTCCAATATAAACATGAAAATCCAACCCATGCCATTGGCAGCTGACTTTTTATTCCCCACAAGGAGAGAAAAAAATTGGTATTTTCAAACTTTTCCATACAAAACACATTTACACAATTTTCCAAAATTAAATTTGCATCTTGTTCAAACCTCCACTTCCAAAACAAACCCTAGAGTGCAAATCATGCGTCATAGTCAAAACCAAATCCCCCCAAAAAATAAAAAAATAAAAATAAAAAAAATAATTGAAAAAAATAAATAATAACAACACACCATAATGGCATGTTTGCCCTTGTTTACTCTTCATCCCGCAGAAGCCAAAAAAAAACACAAATCCGTACAAATTAACCATTTTTTGTGTAACCTTCAGTCTCACAATGGCCATTCACACTCAATTGAACGTTCCACACATCCGTTTCAAAGCTAAAACCATGCACTAGTACAATAACACACAAAGCACACAACTTTATGACTCGCCTAATTGACAATTACCAATAGAGCAGTGGATTTAGTTAGAGGCCTTGTAAAATATGATTTATGACTACACTAATATGCAATATCTCGCCTCGACCAGCTTTGCACTCAAGTACACACACATTTCTCATCCATCGCGCTTCACTAATTATTCAAACTGCATAACCTCCACCGATCTATACTCTTTTCGACATTCCAAACCCCCTAAAACACCCAATCAATTACAATCGACTTCAGCGCACTTTGCGATACTTTTGTGACGATGGCGCTTTTGCGTATAATCGCTACAAGCCCACGACAAGCTGGAGAAAATAATTCCAGATATATTCGAGTAAAGAAGAAAATTACACTTAAAATTGATAACCGTCACACATTTTTATATGCAAATTTATTATCAGTTATACAAGTTTTACATTTTTCTTTACAAAAGGTATATAATGTACAAGTTACTTGAGTATGCGAATAGAAAGTCTTATCTGGGCAACTGGGTTGAGTCGAAATTAGATTTCAAGCCATGCACCAACATAATAGGCAAAGTACATGTAGACTAATAAATCTTTCAGGCTTGGATGGATTTTGTTCATAACTGCTTTTGGATTAGCCTATTGCTTCCTCATTTTATTGCATATCTGCCTTGCATTTACAATGTGATTGGGTTAGCTTAGCGCAAAGAAAAATCACTTCCGCAGTACAAAACTTTGATCTTGAAGAGAATTTCAAACCAGGGAACATGATAAACGAAACACTAGGCACATTCATAAAGTCATTTAAAATTGTTTAAATTTTTTAAACCGGTCTATATGTCAAATTTAACATGTACATTTAGACTGGTTTAAAAAATTTAAACAAGTTTAAATGACTGAATGCACCTGCTGTCCCTGGAATTTATTTTCCAAAAACTAAAATACATTCATGTAGAATCAGATGTTAATTATTTAATTATTACTTAAATTTAATTAAATTGGATTACATTTTCAATCTTTCTTCGAGTTAAAATTACGTAGAACTCGTTTTCGTGCTATTCCTAAGTTGATACATATGAGTTTCGAATCGGAATATTTTCAAACAATTACACAATTTCCATACATTTGCACACAAACCAGAAGCAAAAATGTGTTACCATTCAATGCAGCTAATGACACACTTACAAGAAAAGCGTTTTTTGCATAAAAGGTGAATCCAATTTCATCCGCAAACCTCAATCAACGTAAACTTTTCTAAGAAGCATTTTGCATGGATTTTCTCCTCCACAACCTAGCGCAAACACTTCCTGCAAGGTACACAAATGCAAGATGGGACAACACAACACCCTTCATTAATCATTATCCAATTTTAAAGGATTAAAATATAAAAATTAAAAAATATTTTTTTTTCAACTTAAATTTTTAAATTCTCGCAATACATCTCCCCACAATTTCCTCACCTCGGATTGAAACCAGAACTTTACTATGAGTGACATTGACTCGCAGCACGACCATTACTGCTGCCAATAAATTAATTGTCTCTCGTCTGCCATATTCGATATAAAGATATCGAATAGCCCTGCGATCATATTTCAACAAATGATTAGTAAACCGACTGTCAACAATTCCAAACATGAATTACGGTACATGAAATAATGAAAAATGGTAACTCCAACTTAAAACATCCTTGAAAACACCATTATAATAACCCACTGCAGTTTTCCTTCTTCAGTTCGTCTGCAGAAGAAATCGATGCTTAGTTTGCATTTTTATGCATAAAGCAAGTTTAAAATTAGCATAAACTTTCAATATTACACGCATGTCTTAGTAAAAATACCCTAACCATAAAAAAAGAAAAAAATAATAATTTAATTACCAATTTAAAAAAAATTGATTTCCATAATTTTGCAAATTGAAATAAAATATTGAAAACTTAGAAGAAAAGTGTACTTCAGTTTAGTTTCATGTTACCCAATATGAAAACTACAAGTTAATTAATTAATTAATTAATTATAACGCACACTTCCTTCCTTTTCTTTATTCCGTATCGTACTTGGTCAGGTGAGTCTTCGACGTCAGTACAAACGTGCACACGGCGCTGCGGTCAACCACTTTCCAACGTGGGTGATCTTGGCCTTCTAATGAGTCTGGGACCCTCTACGGTGGGCGTTTGACCACAATTCCTCTTTAACTAATTAGGCATGGCAGCTGAGTGCATGAGCCCCGCCTCAGTGTTGACAAACGACTTCCATCTCATAGAAGCCTGTCGTTTCAAGGTTTCACCAGAAGAAAATAACATACACTAATTTGCCTTCCCGCACACTCCTGTTTGCTCTTCTTCTCAAAGTTAAAAAATATGTTCATCAAATCAAAGTTTAAAACGTCTTAATTAGATGGTTATGTTTAAGAAGAGAAGAAAAAAAATTCATTTTTTAAATTTCCAATTTGTAAATAAGAATTTTAGGATGGGAAAACAAATTTTGCTTAAGTGAAATTTTAATTGCTGTTTTTCATTTTAAAAAGAATAATTTGAAAATTCATGAAAATCTAAATGCAATTAGGCACTTCAACACTTGAAATGCAAGTGCACAAGATTAAAATTTTGAAACTTAATTTCATCACAAAGATCAAAGTACATGTAAAATATTGTAACGCGGGTGCTAAAACTTTAAACACTGGTGTTATTAATCATTCACTATCATTTGAAGGCATCGTGAAAAATTCTTACCATCAAAGTGCACTTTTACTGATTGAGGTGGACGTAAACTAAATGCAAAAAAAAAAAAAAAAAAAATTCATACACCCTCTTAATGCATACACATTTTATTTTTTATTCCCTTAAATTAAGGGAGGGTGAACTGAATCCAATTCTTTGCAAGCTCTCAATTTACGACCTCAGACTAAAAGAAAATGCAATAAAAGCCAAGTTGAAAACAGATATGAAATATTTCATTGGAACCCTAAAAGTATTCAATTTTGATTATTTATGACGGTTTTTGCTTATTGCACCAACGTTAATAACATTTTATTTGCGTTGTATGTTGTCCTCTGCTAGTGTACAAAACTGCAAATAGGAAATATAATTGATGAGGTGATGCTTTTACTGTAGAATCGTTTGCCCATATGCTTCAAAAAATATATTGGATATAGTATATTGTATAATAAATAATACATTTAACAATGTACACCTATCCCTCGATTTACACTGAAGATTGGTTCTGCACAAAACCGTGTACACTCATACCTCGCTTTACGGCCGCTCTTTATACGGCATTTCGCCATAACGGCCTTGTGCCATTATGGCTAAATCTAGATTTACGGCCTAACATTTTCGATGTACGGCCAAAAAATCGGAAAATTCCTTAACGAATCAGGAGGAATGACCCCGGATTCGTGATACGGCATTTCGCTTAACGGCTGACTTTCCAGAAACGTATCCCGGCCGTAAAGCGAGGTATGGGTGTATATCGAAATCTTGGATTTTGCTATGTAAAACCGTGTAAAACGAAAAAAGCACTAAAATGTGCATAACTCAGTCATTTATTTACGTAAAACAAAAGTAAGACATCTTGAAAAACATAAAATGATACTTGATTCATAAAATAACAAATATGTGTAGATAATATAATTACATATTTAAGTCATTTTACATAAGGAACAACATGGGAAATCACCGTCCCAGTTATTGCCACTAGTGTTATCAAAGGAATGAGATTCAAAAATGACTTCAAATATATGTATGTACTGTACGTATATGCGTATATACTGCCGAATATACATTTTTACCAGTTTTTTAAAATCTGTTAATTTATCAACCATGTAAAACCGAAACCGTGTAAAACAAGTACCGTGTAAATCGAGGGATAGGTGTATTTGCAATTCTCTACCAATACTACTTTAAAATACATTTTAGACAAATACAAGTAATAATATTGTGGAATGCATGCTATGTTAATTGGTTGGTTGCCCAAGACAATCGCTGTTCCTTCGCTTTGCATTGCTTCCGGTTGTGACAGTTCAGTTAGGACTCGAATTTCCACTCGATCCAGATTGAATAGTTAACAACCACTATGCTCCCACTACATTTCGGCATCATTGCAGCCAAGCCCTTCATTATGTATGCTTACTGGCCCTTTTTATACTCATTACCAATCAGAAATTAGAAAGCTTTATGCACGTGCTAAGGTTCTGCCCCTGTAATTTGGTGCGTAGTTTGTGTCTTAGTTCTTCAATTAAAAAGCCTTTCACCGTTCACACAAACATCAGCTGTGATAGAAGGGAAGAGATAAATTTAAATGAGAAAAAGAAAGAAAAAAGAAAAAACTAAATTTCCTTCCAGTGATGGAGGTGAAAACCGGTTTGTAAGAGGTTTCTAATACCACGCCTACGTTGTAATGGTGTATTTTGAACGGATAAAAATAAACCACATTATCATGACAAGTGTCAAGCTATTGCAAGCAATTTCTATGTAGGAGTCTTTCCAATTCCTTTACCCTCCATCTAAGAGCCCCATTCTCTCCTCATGGCTCCCATTCTCTGTGGAATTGAGTGAAGAGGCATCTAGGAAAAGGAGGAGGAGGAAAATATCAAATGCTCATTTTTTTTTTCTTTCTCGCTGAATTGTTGGCCCCGGGAATGTGACGCCTGGCAGGCAACCTTTCCTGTCAGCCATGATAAGCCTCAATGTCCCTTGTAACGTATTGTCTGCATTGTACTTGCAAGCAATACAATGGCCTGGCATCCATCACTTTTAAAGCAGAGATTCAGCTCAACTCACAAATTTAAAAAAAATTCAAATTTCAATTCCTACTTTCTAATGTAAGTCATTAGGTTATACTAGTATAAGTCGTAGGTTATTTATCGGGTCTTATAAGTGGTTTTATAAACAGCAAAAACAAAAACAAAAACAAAAACTATGATTGAGATTACAGTCGAAACTCGTTATAACGAATTTTTGTTATAACGAATTTTTGTTATAACGGATTTTTGTTATAACGGATTTTTGTTATAACGAATTTTTGTTATAACGAATTTTTGACATTACTTGTCATTACTTCTAAATTTTCTGATAGTTTATGGCAACTTTGGGCTTGCATCCTGTTTACAAGAACAGCAAAATCAGAAACTTTAAATGGAACTTCTGAAAATCTGATGTCATGTACTTAATCATCGAGAGTGATTTATAATCCATCTTTATTTCGATCCTGTTAAATTTAAAGCCATCAACAACTAATTCACACTTCTCACAATATCTAATTTAACCAGGCTTCAATAATGCACCGCCACTTATAAAAAAAAAAAGTGTGAAAGCACAAGGAAAAAATGAAGACGTAGATGCGACGGGCAAACAATTTGCGATTGATTTTGAATGTTGCTTTATAACGGTGAAACGTGAAGGCACTTTTCATATATAATGCATCAGGAGGAAGTCACATCTGTGATCTGATGCTACCAGGGGAAATCACATCCTTGCATAGTCTACTTGTTTTGATGCCAGCCAGAATATACTGTCAAGAACAAAAATCAATATGCGGCTAACTTTCCGCTGATTGATATTGCTCAACGACAAAATGAATGCTAACTTATTTACGCCGAATTTCAGGGGTATGGGGGCGATATTCTGCTATCTCACGATTTCATTTCCCAAGTATGGATTTCTGGTTCCACTCTAAAGTAGAAGGCCCTGACAAATAAGCTTAGATTGTAACTCCCCAAGAATATTCCTGTGCAAGAAAGTCAACAAAATTCCAAAAGCATTCAGTCAATATATCTGTTTTTGCCCGTCTAATCTGCCCTTATTGAATCCTAGAACAATGAAAAGAAATAAGTACAACAACTTCAATTCTATTTCGACTGAAAACATTTTCCTGGAGAATGTCTCTAAGGAGCTGCGTAACCTGAATCTCAGCACAAACTGTACAACTTACTAGGGATCAAGTACCTAAAAAGCCAATAAAACACAGAAAGACACGAATTATTAAAACTTAATTTCTTTTTCATCGTTTTCTTCCGTTCGTAGAGGGCAAGTTCGCTTTCATTTAAATGATAATTTGTACGGTAGGCGCATTCATAAAGTAATTTAGACTAAACAACATATTTAAACTGCTTGTCTCGATCTAACTTGAAAAATGGCGGCCGATTTAGTCTGTTTTGGGCATGCGCACGACATTTAAACAACAAAACGTGCGTAACTGCAAGTTGAACATGACTTTATGAATGCGCCTAGTGTGTACACTTTTAAATAAATCTGGCCACCAAATATCGGTGACAAGTGTTGAGACATAAAAATGCTTCTTGTAACAGTTTGAAAATATCCACACAAGATGGCATCGCAATGGATCCCCTACTCAACAACAGATGGCACATCAACTCTGAAAGCTAAATAAAAATAAAAACAAAATTGACATACATTTTATTGAAGTATTTGAGCCAAGTCGAAGCTGTTGGAAGAATAAAATGCACGACGCAACGATTTACTCGCTGCGAGTGCCACAGCAAAACCCTATACAAGTATCTTTCGTTTAATGTGATTAATTGGTTCCGCATTTACTGTACATGGTCACAGTCAGGGCCGGCTCAAAATAGGATCGAGCAGTGCAATCGCACAGGGCGCCAAGACTTCTAGGCCGCATTACAAGTCCACATCAAAACACCTGGGACACCATGTACAATTTCAAAACAATATTATATCCACATTGAAGAGCTGATCAATGGAAAGAAGTCCTGCGTAAAAAAAAAATAAAAAAAACTTCTTGAAAAAAAAAATATAAAAATATATTAATGACGCCCCATCAAATCAAAATACCAGGGGCGGGCGCATAAAAATAAATCGCACAGAGTGCTGATGGACCTGCGACCCTGGTCACGGTTTTCCATAAAAGTGAAAATAAAAATTAAAAAAATAAAAATCTGTTTTTCACTTATCTGGAAAACTGTGACCATGTAAACTTAGTAACAAGCCCTGATTAGCATACAAAATCGATCGCCAACTAGTGGCAATACCCAACCTCACAACATTCTGTCAATATCACAATCAACTGCACTACACAATTCATTTCAAAAATCACTTTTCAGCCACTGCATAAACCCAACATTAATTATCTCCAACCATCTGTAAACAGCTCCACGACACGACCCAATGTGTCAAAACTTTATTCACCTACCCCCCTTCTCCAACAAACTTCTTTCCCCACTTTTTTTCAAAGATGGAAACCTTGTTTAATTTCCTTTGCTACACCAAAGTGATGAAGATCCTGTGTAAAAGCAGGACAAAGAACCAATTCTGATAAAAGCACACAGCTGTCGCTCTGCCCATGCTATGAAACAGAGCAGACACCCGCGCCACAAAGGACTTATGTAATAGCTGTACTACTCTTCCCTTCCCACACTACTTAAACCCCCAAGACTTCCTGAAACCCACATCTGATCAATAATTCTTCCAACTTATTACAAAAATAAGTAAAAGTTAAATTAAATTTCAATCCCGGTTTGTAAGCTTTTTTTGCTATTTTTATAACAGCAATATCATTGTGCCCCCTTCCCGCCCCCCTAACCCATCCCCACTTTTCTTAATCAAACCAATGCTTCTATCAGAAATTTTCTTGTGGCCGGAAATTGCTTTATCCAATAAAATTAATCGATTTCAATCTTGTCTCTCTATATATATATTCAATACAATGTAGGGTCTGCGTGCTACTGCACTTGGCAGCCTATAATCATTGTAATTTTTAACTTACCCCAAGTCATTCACCTTTTGCAAAAAAGCCTTTCTGAGTGCCTTTTATTGCAATTTTTCATTAAATGCATCGGTTCAACTATTTTAAAAAGGATTCTTAACACTTTTCAAACGTCAGGGGAAATTTAGCTGACAGAAGTGCAGGTTTATATTATAAACTGCTGTGCTGTGTTGTGCTATAAAAATATTGGTGTGGAACTATTGAATAATGAAGAGATTACGTTACGCTTAATAAAATTACAAAATTCAGGGTAGATTCAAAAACTGTAGTGCATTTTGAATTTTAAACAATTTTTAACAATCGAACCATAGGTGGCACCTAAGCCCTATGGTTGAAAAATATATTTTACGATATACTTTGCCTAAATAATACATTCACAAAACAATGAATTTCATACTACATTTTATTAAATGTATTTCGACATTCATATTTGACAAATAGCAATATTGTGGAAAGCATTTGATGATGCATTTTACAAAATGTAGCACGAAATGTATTCCCAAGTACATTGTGAAACTTAATACCTTTTTAAATACATTATAATATATTGTAATATAATAGCTATATATTTTTTAGCCACACGGCTGTTCTCAAATTTTTAAAAAAATGAATGACAAAACCATTAAAAATGCAAAAGACAATGTGCTCATTTTTTGACAAAACAAAGAAACAAGTAGACCAGACTTTTCAAATCATCTCAGAATAACTTTTGCGATCATTCGGCTTGCTTTGTTTGATGTTCTCTACGCCAAAACCTCAGCAGCTCCTTAGGGAGCGCTTAGCCGCAGTACACATACGCAGATTCAAAGCCAAAACATAACTGATTTATTCATCATCGGTTTGCTAATCCCAACCAATGCGATAAGACAAGTTCAATACAACACAACACTTTGCCAAGTGAAATGTAAAACAGTTTCTTTAAACCCATGTTAGTCGACTTTTCCACAATCGCCACTCGTTGGAAGAATAAGACACTTTAACTTAGTTAAAGATGTTTGCTGGTTGATCGAATGGAAATTCCTGTAAACTTGTTATAGTCTTTCTTTGTTCTGTATAAATTTTTCATACAGTAATAAATATAAAAAAAAAATAATCTCAATGCGTCTGAAAACGAGAGAAGTTGTTGCTCTTGTCCATTGAGACCTACGCCTCGTCTTGTTGCGTCGTTGATTGGATTTTGTGATAAAAAATTTACGGTACAGTACAAATAAGATTGGATCCTCCATATATTAAAAGTAAATAAGAAATTTAATTTAATTTAATTTAATTTTCCTTCAATTTAAAAAAAAAAATAGTAATAATAAATCCGCTGAACCGTGTTATTGGCACCTTTAAAACACACCCAGTCAATTCATATATTCATTAACTTTGACTAAAACCTCGCAAATTTTCTTTTTAAACTGATAAAATCGAATTAAAACCTCAAGTCGATTTACTCGCTTGTAAAATTAATATCTGCCACACACAACAAATATCCAAAGTGCTTTAAACTAGGTCGAAGTGATCAATAACTCAGCTCTGCTTCTGCTGATGTTACATTTCGAGCTCCACTTCATAAATCACAATCAATTCCTATTTCTAAAAAAAAAAAAAACAATCAAAACTAAACTAAAATCCAATAAACGCACCATATTTAGTCAAACTTCCACGCCTGTTATCCAAAATAAAAAAAACAAAAGTAAAAACGACCCCCCATCCAGGAAACAATCCGAAAATTGCACTCATCAAATTACAAAGCAATTTAACGTCCGCTAAATACTACAAGCGAAATCATTGTCCACAAAAATAGCTGTTGATAAGCATGAAGGAATGAGGCAGGAAACAGCACTTTTCATTTAGGATGATGAACGTAGTGCACATGCCTAGCTGCACCGCTCCACTTGGGTGGCAAATGGCACAGTCACAAGAATAGCACTCACTCCTCTCGCATTGATTGCGCCACCCGTTTGCTTTATTTTTCCAGCTCAGCCGTATTAATTACAATTTAAATTCCCCTAACACCAACCCAGCCATTCCCCACTCACCTGCAGCATTAGCGAATGTCACAGGCCGGACTATTGTCTATCATTTGGCCATTCAACTAACTTAATTACTCCTAAGGATGCCCTTGGTGCAGTTGAAAAGACACGAGTAAACATTACACGTCGACACTTTTATTGTCCATTCAATTCATACACGTCCTCGAGCACGTACAACTTCAACTTGAGAACAAACAGCGCCATTTAATTAAAATTAATTGGATTTCAATAAATTCTTCTCGCACATCTCGCGCTCTCCTCGTAATGCAATTTATGCTTTCTGCCCTTTAATAGTGCGCCATTCGAACACACTTTTTATTGCTTCCCCCACTATTTGGACTTTACACCAATTACTTCCTTTTACAATTGCCTTTTCCAATCCATCAACTTCAATTCGCGCTGTAATCTTGAGGAATGGAGCGATTGCCAGTTGTGTACTGTGTTCCGTTCCGTATGTATTAATGTGGCAGACAAGAGACAATTAATTTATTACAACGGCCGATGGTTGTGTGCGGAGTTGAATGTCACTCACATCGCAGATTCGCAGCCGTTGCGAGCGCGGCACATATTCCCAGTTTCAATCTCCAGACGCCGTCGATGTACGGTGTCTGAGGTGAGGAAAACGTTGCCATGACACTGAAATTGCAATATCGTATTACACACCGTGTCAGCTTCAATCTTCATAATTCACCAGTTTCCTGTGCAATCATGGAAAAAATGCCGCCTGTCAATATTTCATGCGTGGATTTCAAAGATATGTTTACATAATTAATAACGGCAAAGAAAAGAAGAAGAAACAACATTTTCTTTTATTTATTTAACCTTTTCAAACCCGATTCTTTACGTTTCCAAGATTTTCTTTAAAAATATACGATCATGAAAATCATCAAGAACTGTTAAAAACGCATGCGCTGATATCATTTTAAAACAATTCAAGAATTTGCCTTTAGGGGCCCATGGCAAGAATACTTTGGGGTGCCCCTAACTCTGTGGACAAAATATTGTCGATACATATTGGGGGCCCCTAGCTTTGTGGACAAAATGTTGTCGATACATATTGGGGGCCCCTATGGGAGCTTTGTGGACAAAATATTGTCGATACATATTGGGGCCCCTAGCTTTGTGGACAAAATATTGCGAATATAATAGGGGCCCCTAGCTGTCTGCCCAAAATCTTGTCGATATGTTGGGGGCTCCCAGTTTTGTGGGCAAAATATTGCGAATGTATTAAGGGCCCCTAGTTGTCTGCACAAAATCTTGTCGATATGTTGAGGGCCCCTGGTTTTGTGGGCAAAATGTTGTCGATATATTGGGGAACACGTGTTGCGGGCTAATATTGGGAGCCCCATGGCAAGCACATTTTAGGGGCCCCTCGTTTTGTGGACAAAATGTTTTCTGTAAGTTCAGGAACCCCACATTATTGGGGCCCCCCCGCCTGTAAACGTACGTCATTGGACGAACTCAAAGTACGGCATCGATTTGCTTATTTAACAAATATATTTTCAAATCAATCAAAACTTATTGGATGTTATTTATTCAGTTTGTGCAATAATAAGCTCCTGTGACATCTCTGAGAGGAAAGGAAAAATTTGATCAGTGCGCAATTGGCTCTAAAGAGAAATTTTATTAGATTGAGATAAAATGGTCAGCTTTAAGTTTACCAACAGTTTCCAAATGGACAGTCTAAAGTTGGAAGAGATAAAGTGGAAGAGGCTGTAGCTTTGCAGCACCAGCTGCTACTGTGCCGCATATTGACTGTGGAGAAGAACGGAAACATTCGCAACCAATGGCAAAAGGTAATGTCAACAGTTCAAAATGGCTTCTTTTGCTGTGTCAGTCGCAAGAGACTTTCTCAGTTCAAACTCGTTCCGGGTCTGCTACAAATAACCCCTTCAAACAATCACAAACTATACACAAAGCACATTCAATTAATTTTCGTCTCAAACAAATTTATAGATGAAATGTCTCGTTTTTGAATTTTTAACAAACTCAGATCAAGTTTTTAGTCACAAATAGAAAATGGCAGCTGTACTGGTAAGGCTTTTAAACAACAGTTTAAACGTTATTGAATGCGCCTAGTGCATTTCTTTTTAATAAGTATTTTCTCCAAATTTATGACTTGTAGTTTTAAAAAAAAAAAAAAAAATTAATAAAAATAAAAATCCAAACTCCACCATTTCTCTCACTCTTGAGAAACACAATGAAACACTTCCATTTGCTCCTTGCCACAATCTTGGTGCGGAATGTACACAGCCTTAAGGTGTGTACAGTGGGCAAAATGCAATAAACTACACGCAGCTACACGAGCACAACCAAACTCAAAATGATTTATCGTTTGTTTTTTACTACAACTTGGTCCACATCTTCCAATATCTGCGCCGCTTCCATTAAAACGGATTTCTAATATCCAACATCTCGTACACCACCGAGAGCCAGTAAAAATTCTTTTTTTCTCCAAATACCCAATCCGGCCACCTTTTATAGACTACAGACCCTTCGCTCCCGCCAAAGGTCACCGCGCAAAACGACGTAAACACAGGGCGCGCAAAAACCCAAACCGAATAAATATTCCTGAGACAAAACCACCAATTTTTATTGGCGGTCTTTGCGGTTGAGTAAGACGCCATTTAAGTGCCAGCCTTTGCCCACTCACCGCTAATCTGGTGCTGACAACACTAATCCAGTAATCAATGGAACAATTACTCAGCAACACAAATGATACTTTGTATAAACTCCATGATTTGTCACTAAATCCTTTTATACCCAAAAGCAAACAGGAAAAGCATCCCCGAAAAGACCAGTTTCTGATTTACTTCCCTGTGTAATCAGTTCAATCATCCGAAAGATAAAAAATATAAAAAAAAAAGATGACGAGTTGTCAAGCAGAAAATTCTTAAGGTTCAATATACTGACAAGTTTGATCAATGTCCCATTCTAACCTCATTTTTTTTAATGCTTTTTTGCCCCAACTGCCAATTTTGACAAACCTCATCATTATTCATATGATGCAAGTGACAAAATCGCTTTGGCGAGAGACAAGGTCAGAGGGAGACAGCAATACTTGTAGCCAGGTTGCGCCTTGCACCAACTTCAAACTGATTTCCAAGTAGGCATTTGTTTTGTGTCATGTGGATTTCAATCGCAGTATGCACGTGCACCTATGGCTCCCACCTTTAGATTTGCTGCATCGTGGTTTGCGCCACGCTTCCATTAGAAGGAAAAAAGACAAGTGCGAGGTGTTACCTTTAAAGATTAAATTTTTTCGCCAGGGCCATCTAAAGCTCCAATGTATTGATCCGAGAGGGCGTTGGATGGTAGTATTGATGCTTTAATGAGTTTCCACAGGTATTTATTGTTAAGCAGTTCTGGAATTACTTTCCCATAGGAATAACGTGGAAAAAAATTGGTCACCGTTTCAGGCTTCTTGAGTAAAATTGTAAAAATAGATTTTTCTTTTCTTTTCTGATTTCGTATCACATATTTTATTACAAAACACCTAAAAAAAGCGATTGGTGACTTAATATTTGGTTACCAATGTGTTCTCCATACTGGTATCCATGGGGTGACGTCATTTTGAGGCGCATATACGCATGTGTGAACCCCCTTTATGCAAACAACTTGTATACAAACATACTGGAATAATTTCTGCTTCCAAACACTATTTTTCAAAACATTACCTCTTTGCCGAAATAAAGAGAAAGAAAGAAATGCGAGGCCAAGCTTAGTGTTTCTTTATCTCTCTACCTCTAAAACTTCATCCAGCAAAAACCTGCAATGCAAGCACACTAAGCAGCCATGCAAATTTTACAACACCAGTATAGAAGAGCAATATTCGAGAACGCCAGCCACACACAGCATTGCTTATGGCTTGGCCTTTGCAATTCCCACGAGACACCAAATGGCCGGATTGACTTGGCCTCGCACTAGACAGTACAACCGTTGGGATTCATCAAGTTTTAGAAAAAGAACGACTGCTTGCTCTCCGATAGTTCTCACAACTATTTATTTTGGCTCCATCTTTAATCATTCATCCAATGTCCAATGTGTTGACTTAACCACTGCGAGAAAAAGGGAGGAAAATCGTGCTTTTATTTTGTTTCACTGCAGGTTTCTTAGATAAATACAGAACTGACTGATCAATCTTTTATTTCACCAAACTAGTTTTTTTTTTTCTTCCCTACAAGATGAAAACTAATTATAAAGTTGGGAACAATCTGATTCTGGTTTTTGTTCATCATTAGCGCAAGTATGTTGAAGGTGAAACCAAGTAATCTGAGTTGCTCATAGTTTCTTTAAAAATGCATATCAATTATACGTATAGTAGTAATTAGCTAGAATTTTTTTTTTTTTATAAATTAAAAAAATTCCATTGCGAGATTGGGTAACAAGAAAACACTTAATAAGGCCAAGAAGCTTATATAATTTATGTTTGCACATATTGCCGTAAAAACATTTTGCAGCGGTTAAAAAGCCGGTAATTAATAACTACCGTATTTCTTCCATTTGTC
>JAQIXU010000437.1:0-34385 GCA_034701245.1 Strigamia transsilvanica | reverse complement strand
GAAGAAACTTGCTGAGTCGAGTCAGTAAACACTGACGATATATCGGCTGCGGATCAGTAAAGTAATCAGTAAATAAGCATTTTCCCCTCGCTAAATGCAATCACAATCTTACGTGTATTCGCTTGTCTCAGATTTGCCGCTGGAGGTGGATTGAAACCGATGTTCCCAAGATTGCCAATCATGCTGCTTGTATTCAATCCTAATTGCGTACAAATTTGACTTGGCATTTGTGATGGCAGTGGTGCTAACACGTTTGAAAATGATCCTTGAGTTACGTTGCTGGTGTTTGGGAACATTTTTGCTGGAGATCCTGGTGTTGTAAAGCTCCCCAATCCTCCAGAAACAGGAAACATTGAGTTACTGTGTGATCCCACGGTTCCTGCTAAACTTAAACCAGCAATTCCAGCTCCTAAATTACTCAGAGAGTCCAGTTGAGACGTTAACAGCTGGAAATAATTTTTATTACATTAACAGTGTCGCAATCAAACCCATACACTTACAGAATTGTTAAGTGTTGACGAAAATGGAGGATCGAGTGAACGAGTTGCTTTTAAAATATTTGGCGGAGGTTGCCGAGATTTGTTCAGAAGAATTGTGCAGTTGTTAGCCATCGTGTGTATTGTGTCCGAAAGATCTTGCGATATTTTGCTAATTTATCCAGTTTGAACCTAGAGGCACACAATATTCAAAATAAATAACTTATTTTAAAAAAATTGTACCGGTAACATTTAGCTAAACGGTGAAAATTACTCGTTTCTTAAATAATACTAAAGTTAAAATTACTTAAATAAAACAGCTATACAAAAAACAACGTAAAACAAGAATTGAACTTCTATTAAACGAAGAACCAAAATCAAACCGCTAAAAATATAAAAAGCATTAAGAAAAAACCTAAATAGTACATAAAGACAATAAACCAAACTCACCTATTATCAACGCATGTTTCCTCCTCCGAGTCGAGGAGACAACTGAGCAAAATCTAGAGAAAAACACAATATGCAAAATAATTAAGTAACGTAGACTCGTTTGCATATCCAATTAGAAGTACCAACAGAAATATTACAACTTCCTGCTGCTTGAAGCTATCTGGCGAAAATTTCTTAAATATAAAAACGACGAAAAATGAAACAACCAGCGTTAACACGACGAAAGACGATACGGTGAAAACTGAAACAACGAACCCGACACGCAAAAACGCAGAAAAACGAGACGAAAAAGTAAGAATCTAACAAGTGGTATTAGTACGCACCAGACCGTATAATATAGACGAAACAAATCGATCGACAAAAAGATTACAACAATGCAGCATACCTGGGAGTTCCGTGGAGTGGAGAATTTAGGCCATAGACATGATGTGTTGATTTTATTAATTATTTGAATAATTTTATCACGCATTAGTGGAATTTGTTTTATAATACGAGCCACTAGAGGGCGCTTGCATAGGACATGTTATGGAAGCGTCCAGCATCCAGCATCCAATGGGATGCTAATCCCTGTAATCACTGTAGTTGCTGTCGTCAACACCTAGATCCAATCAAACTAAAACTAATTGCATTTGGCAGCCCCTTCTAGTTTAGCGCTATCTATGTTTCTAAAGGAGACTTTTCTGCGGCTGAACCAAAATATCAAATTTTTTTCTTGCTACAAAAGTGAATAAACCAAAGTGTATAGATAAAACTAATAAATCAATTGAAATTAAAGATATACAGCAAAGAATGTAATTTTTAATAACGACAATGAAAACCTCATTACTAAAAAAATTTATACTGTGCTTAATACATTAAACTTAAAATAGAAATTAATAACAAAAATGAAAGAAAACTATTGAGGATGAAGTCATCTTAACAAATGTATTATTCTGTAACGAATTTATACGAACACTCAATGAATTGCATCACTGAATTAAATCAGGTGCAAGATTTGCTGAAAACATAAGTGCCTTAGATCAATACCGTACATGTACGATATCGATCTAAGTAAGTACAGTGAATTTCTTTTTTTACTTCTCTCTATTTGAAAATAATAAATAATCAAAATAACATTTTAAGCTATAATTGTGATGTGCTCCAAATTGCACAGCATTGCACCTTAACACAGATAAAAACAAACAAAATTACAAGAAAAATAAAGTAAAACCTGTTTTGTCATTTAAATAAATGACTAGTACTAGGAGCAATCAAACAAATGGCTTACTCCTAATAGCACCCATATTAATGGATGATTAGTTTTACAAAATAATTAATCACTGGAAAAGTCAATCACAGTTGATGATTGGTTTCTAAATTAGCTACGGAACAAATTCTCGGTCAAAAAATTTAAAATAAAAAAATAACACTAGACATTTGAAACTGCATTTGGAATGATTTCAGATTAAACATTTTCTATATAGAAAAAGTTCTTTTAGTTTTTTTTTTCTTTTAAATAATTTTTTTTTTTTTTTAGTTTTTGTTTCTTTTTAAAAACAAAAATAATAGATTAATCAAGTGCATGAAATTACAAAATAAAGAAGGCTACTTATTTTCAAAATTATTACATGAAGGTCTAAAGGCCAAGCGAATTCTGACTAAATGTACAAAATCAACACATTGCTACTATAATACGCACTACACATTTACTAGCCTAATTTCAAACACTTCTTGGCATTTTATCTGTGAATTATTCTTTGATTATTTATAAGGTGGCCACACTTCGTCTTACTTTTTCTGGGGATAAAATTATCAGTTAAAATAGTGAAAAAATATCTGTATCAAGAGTGGAGGAATGGTAACTTTTTTCCCTTTTGTTCTTAATCAACAAAATGCAGATTTTCTTGATATTTGACGTTTTCTACATCTCAGAAGTCGCTTAGTCCTTAGGCGTGAAAGAAAATTTCTGCAAAACTGTTATTACAACAATTTTTTTCCATAGTTACACAGCTAAAATAAAGTCATCACGCAGTCGAAGCTGTCGCTTAAGTTGTCGAAATAAAAAAAATTGAAATAAAAAAAAGTCCACGAACAAATAAATTACAGAACATCGAATAAAAACTGTTCAGTTGCAAAGTCGTAATAGTTTGACTTTTGACTTGATATTGTCTTTTGTAAGAACCATCATTTTAACACTAACAGCAACTGCTACCGAGCCCCTCGAAGGCACCGTTTTAAGTTATCGATAGTATTTTGAAGTTCCTGCCGCTCTTCGTCCAATTTGCGTTTACCCTGAACTACATCCTGCAATCGATTAAAAATATGGTTAACAACTCTTCTTCCTTTCTCAACTTATCGTAAAAACTTACCGCCATTTTTTGGCTGAGTTTGTCAGCAGATAAGTTTAGATCTTTATTACTGAGTCGTAAGCGTTGACATTGTTCTAGCAAAACTTCTCGTTCCAACTTTTGTTCTTTAAAATAAAAGAATAAAACTTTAGCCTAAGAAATGAAGTAAAAATATATTTATCCACCTTGCAAATGACGTTCGTATGACTCCATCAAGTATTCTATACCAGGCCACCTGTAAGATTCTCGTTCAAAACGCTGATCGTTGGCTTTGTGTACTTCCCACAAATTTCGCGTTCCCTTGCCAAATTGACCTGAATAAAAATATAATAATCGTTATTTTTTATTTGTTTCGTTTTAAATGAAAGAATTGAGCTTACCTAATTTCATCGCTTGTTGCTGTTGAGTTGTCTGTAGAACGGACTCGTGAAATTCCTGAGCAAAATCCTTGATTTGCTTGGTTTTGGCCAATTCGGAGGAACTAGTCATCAAAACTACATGACGTTCACCATGTTTATGCCCGTGCGACTGCCTGTGAGTGTTTCCATTGACTATGTTTTGAGAATTATCCGCTAACAACTGTCCAGATGAACTTTTTTTGCCGTCTGTAAGTAATAAAATTCATTAAACTACAATAAACAATTTTTTTTTTTTTTGAAAAAAGAAACTAAATCCTACCTTGAATTTGCCGAGAAGAAAGCTGAGAATTCACGGCCTGCTTAGACTTTTGGAATACTGAAACACCCAAAGACAAAGAATCTTGGGACGATGATGACAGTGGAGAAGATTGGCGCATCATTTTATTTGACTTATGTTTATCAGACTTCTTCCTCTTCAAGCCTTTACCATTTTCTAGTATAAACAGTATTTCCGAGTTAGTACATTTTAACGTTTCAAAACAACCACCCACAAAACAAGAAAGAAGAAAAAAAAATGCTTTTAAGAAGCTGGCTATTAAATTCCAACCTGGTGTTGCTTGCTCCCGACCACCACCATTTTGCTTTTCTGCTACCAAACATTGCAATGCAGGATCGAAAAAGCCATTCCTTCGTAGCCGTTCTTCTACAACAGCCTGCCAAATGGCATCTTGTTCTACCGTGAATAGAAAGAAAGAAAAAAGAAAGAGGAATGAGGGAAATTGTAGGATAAAATTTTCCTTTTCTTTTCTTTCCATTCTCAGGGTCCATACATTCAAGTAAATAAAATTATAATAATACTAAAAATAAAAAATAAAAAATAAAAATAGAAATAAAAAATAAAAAATAAAAATCTAAACTTGTAATCCTAAATTTTCAACTAAAATAAAACTAGGTACGGTATACATTTCCAAGCTGCAAGTGCATAGAAGAAGCTACAACTAAATCCACGATTGGAGACACTTCTCCAGCAGCTATATATTACGATTTAGCCGTGTGTGTATTTAAACTTAAATCTATGAACCCAATAACTTTCTTTACCTTTTCATAAAAGAAATCTACACACAGTAGAATCACTGCACGTTTTTCATGTCCAAAACTGAACCATGAATCAAAATAAAATCATCCATCACAGTTGACAACTGCGAAAGCAGGGCAGAAAACAAGCAGCACCCATTCAAATTAAAGAAAATATTTGACATGCAAGAACAAGTCAAAAGCAGAGCAAAATACGAGCGTGCCATTGGTGTCTATGGTCATCATGCGGACCTATAACGTGTGGTTGTGATGTAGGGATAGAAGAGAGTAAATGATTCTTGAAGAAAAGGTAAAGCGTGGGTGGAATGGAAAGGGAAATTGTGGGGTACTCCTCGCCATAGTCCCTTTTTGTAATTGCTGTCTTTTTATTACCTCTTTGTCTGTCCTTTGATACAGATTCTAAGTCGAAAGCTTTAAGGAACTGCACTTTCTGGGGGTAGTCGGGCTCACGAAGCAGATCGTCAGGAGAGATGCCGGGAGGGATGGGAAGACGCGGACTATGTTGAGAGATCTCCTCCAAAGGACTGATGCACGGCTCATGATGGCGCTGGCGCCGCTCCACGTATTTTTCAAATTCGATCTCTGCCAACAGCCATGGATAGAATTGTATAGTGCGGGAACTATTCGCTTAGGGTTAGCTTTCGCAATGCTCTAATATTTTACTTTTACTTTGTTCTAATAATTACAAGTTATGTAGACGTAACGTTTAAAAATCAAATAAGGCTCGCGCTTACTGTTTAATTCTTGATTTTTTTTCTTTTTAGTATTAAGGTGGATCAGTATGGGGTAAATGGGTTCACAAGAAACTTTCAATTTGTCAGGCCAGTTAAAATTTCACATTTCATGTCATGACAAGAGGAAAACTCAAAAACCACACGAGCCATTACGTTCCAATAATAAGAAATTAATAAATAAAATAATAAAAAACATGAAACATTATAATAACTTCTTTTTTTTAAAAAAATAAAATAAAACTGCAAAGAATGACAAAAGCCAAATAAAGCCATAAACAAAATTACCACATCACTTTTGATTGAGCGCCCGTATTTTGGCCCGGCATTAACAAGTTCAGGCGCCCAAATATCATCCCAACCACAACATTAATAAGAAAAATACAACAACAAAAGAATACAGAAATGTGTTTACCTCGCTTGTTCTGTTGCGTGGTCAGGCCAAACATTCCCAAAAAGTTCAATTTCTAGATGTTAAATAAATAAAAAAAAAATGTGAGAAATTAAAACCCAATACATTTTGCCAAATTTAATTCCGGTAATCACCTTTGGTGACTGGTCAAGCTTTAATGGAGGTCCGGAAGCGATGGTTAAGAGCTGACAACGTCTCTTTTCCGCTTTGTGCTCTTCATCGTCAGATTCGCTGCTCTCCATACGACATGTTCCATTAACACGCGACATTCGAAGCCGATGTTCTTCCAAGTCCAACTTACTAACCACCTGCTGATTTCCATTTTCAAGTCCATTCGTTACCGCAGGAACAAACGTAGCCTCCGATGTAACTACTGGAGCTGAATTCGAATCCCTCGCATTAACGGCATTAGCTGCCACATTATTTACAACTGCTTCGGGTGTGTGATGTCGTTCATTTGCGATCCGATTAGTTTGGTCTTTTTTCTCAAACAATCGAGAATTCAGCCTCTCCTCCGCTTCACGTGTCTCGGAATGACTCATGGAGTTCTCTTGAACGGAATTAGTGCGCAAACGGGATTGATTATGATATTTTCCGGGGTAGTGATGATGATGGTGGTGATGATGATTCGCAGCGAATGCGGGACTATTTCCATCGACAGCGTGATGCTTGCTCATCGATGTTAAATCTCTCGCCTCGTTTGCATGATGATTGCGACTTAAGGACGACACATTGATAGGATCACTACTACTTCTTTCCCTTCCATATTCCACCGCACCATCTTTGGTATTCCATTGATCCCGCTCACCGTTCCTCACATCCTCTCCTCTCTCGTGCTGTGCTAGATCCTGTTGACGTAAACAATTAATACCAAACAACATTTATCTAAACTAATCATCTCCATTTTCTTACCCGCGCTGCAAAATATGGGTGACGATAATCCAGCACAGTCTCCTGTTGCTGTTGATAATAATGTTCCCGTTGCCGTTGGAGCCAAGACTCCTCTTCTGGAGATCTCTGCGATGCTGCAGCGTTCGATGCTTGTCCTATGAGAGCAGCGGCACTAAACGAGCCTAAATTGGGTACCGAAGAAGACGATCTCGAGTTGGGCCGTGAAATAGATGTGCCCGTTGCCACACCACTGGATTTGCGAGCCAAATCTCTAGGCATGTCATTTTTATGAAACCGGCCTAAACGATACAGAATGATTAAAACACCTCACTCGGTTGTAATTGTAAAGATAGTATCTTACCACTCGGTGATTCGAGGCTTCTTCCTATTGGAATGCTCATTCGGTGCTGCTCTTGATTTCGTAATGCGAGATAAGCTGCATCCCTATCTCTCTGTTGCTGTTGCTCTCTTTCTTTTTCCCGTTCTTGTTGTTCTCGTTCTCTTTCAATTTCCCTTTCGCGCTCACGTAGTCGTTCGCGTTCTCTATCTCTTTCACGTTCCCTCTCACGTTCGATTTCCCGTTCCCTCTCTCTGTCCCTTTGTCTTTGCTCTTCTTCAAATTTTAACCTGCGGTATTAAAGTGTGTATTTGTAGTCGTCAATATTCAAAAATCGCATGAATATGCATACCTTTCCTGATTTAAAGCTGCACTGCTGGGTGAAATGAGTCCCATTGGTGGCCCCAAAAGTTCGGGGGGATATCGACTGCTTGGTAGAAAAGGTAAACCCGGATGGGAGAGCATACTTGGCGAGGAAAGAGGTAATACTGGAGGACGGATCATACCGTATCGTTCGAGATAGAGAGGATCATCTAATCTGTAATGGGTAAATTAATTGATTAAAGCTTAAAGCCAAAATTTTATGCGCACAAAACACAAACCTGAATGTTTGAGGCAAATGTGGAGGCAAAAACATGGGATGATAGGGATATCCTGCATGATCGAATGTAACATGTGGTGGAATTCCATGTCGCATATCATCAGCCACGCGATATGGCTGAAAGCCGCGAGCAGCTAACAGCACATCCTCCGGACGTGATGAAGACGACATATGCGAACGCAAATGCGAAAATTGCGATGAGCTCAATTCTTTTGCCAAAGCAGACTCATCTCGTTTATCCAAATAAAGTCCGTGAGGAACTTTGCTGTTTAAATCTCTTTTAATACTGAGTGGCTCAATCAGCGGGAGGCCATGACCATGACCTCGATCGGAGCTCTTAAAGCGGAAAAAAATTATTTAAATTAATAATAAATTATTTAATAAGTAAGTAAATAAATAAACAAGTAAATAAATAATAAAGATGATAATAATTTATAAATTTACAAAATAAACCTTTCTTCCGTCTGATAAAGTGAGGTGAGTCTGCGTTGGAGCAATAGTAACCACTGGCGGTGAACTAATGGACTGGCCACCTGGCAAAATAAGAGGTGGAGGTGCTCTTTTAGGAGTTGTGGATCGTTGACTGAGAGCAGGTGATGAAACAGGTGATACGGGTGAATTGTCTTTATCTGTAAAGAAAACAAAACAAAAAATCATTTTAAAACTTACATAATTTAATGCTATCGGTTTCCAATTTACCAGGTGGTTCAGTTGCTTGTTTGGCCAACTTGCGAAGAGCTGCAGCAAAACTGGACGTCCGAGTGGCATTTAATGCAGGGTTGTTGCTCATGGACGTCACGATGCTGTTATTAGGCGACACCTGACTCAAAGGGGGAACAGTAGCCGTCGTACGAGTTATCGACTTGTGTCCACTCCCCGGGAGCATGGTCAGCGGTGGCGGTTTGGAGCCATGAGGCAAGCCTAAATGATAAACAAACCATCATTTAATATTAATTCAGATGATATAATAAGATAATCGGATTAAAAGTGAAGAATGCAAAACGGAAACACAAGAACGGCGAATGTTAATACAATTTTGACCCGTTTTCCACAAATCAATGGACCAGCGCTGCATATCTGTGCGCGAGACGATAGATTGCGCCCACACACATACACAAACTCTCATCGTACGATCGATATCAACAAACAAGGAAACCCGAGGCTAATAGTCCTGGTTAACCTCGGATAGTCTTTTCGGTCATTTATAAAATCCATTCGGACAAGTTTGGTCGTTAATAAGCACTAAATTTGCGCGGACAAGGCCCGCGCAACTGCGACCATCCTCCTCGCATTTATTCAACATCTTTTGCCTAATGTCGATTTTTATCGTATTCCCCGCAGACAATTTCCTGATTTCAGCGCATCACAACGCTCTTATTGTGCCGTATAGTTGGCATGGAAACAAGAAAACTTGCATAATAGAAAGCACATCCCATTTGAAGAAAGAAAGAAAGAAAAACTACAATCCGAACACTGAATGAAAACAAATTTATTTTTATATTCTTATTAATTTTTTTCTTTTAAAATTACTTATTTCATTTTTTTTCCCCGCAACCTTCATGCTGCTCACAACCTCTCATCACCTTTGCTCCCACTGTAATTACTCAAATCCATTCCCATAGAGTTAAAAGAAAGAAGAGAAAAAAAAAATGTTAATATTTTAAAGCATTAAAGCAAGCGTAACCTCCAAACGCAACGACTGTAATCAAAAGGCGAAACGTGAATGTTGACGCCTGTGCAAACATCTTAACCCTAGCCGTGGACACGCACTAATCCAGTCTGTGGTCACTTGGCCACCCTTGCCTCGTGATCTTTTCAATGCAGGGCTCGACCAGCATTCACCGTAGCTCAGCAGGACCTTCAGTGCTGTTTCGTACTAATCAACTGGTTAAGACCACTTTAAACCCTCCCTCCACCTTCCGTCTGACCTAGTGCAACCCATTCCTTTCTCCCCTTTACACAGAGCCCGACAAGTCTTCCGCATACTCTGACCACTTGCACAACATTTTAACGACTCCCGATCCCTCGGCAGCCACGATAATTACCAAAACGAAGCTATCGGACGCGCCAAACGGGCATTTTACACACTCAAAACTCACCTTCGTGAACCCGTGGATGTACTAGCATGACTGGATGGTGGTGGTGCGCGTTTGACGATGGTGAATTAGAGGGCTCGCCATAAACGGACAAATTTCGCGAACCAAATAAGCCAGGTGAGCGTCTCCAAGTGGGAGACGAGTGAGAAATGTCGAGCATGACTGCACTACGAGGTCATTATCCGAACACTATGATATCCAGCGTGGGATTGGGATGTGGATGTGATGTGTCGTGGCTGGTGGCAGTTGGAAATGTGAAGCTCGCTCGCGATGCCAGAGCTGTTGGTGCTGCCTGCACTCTCCTTTGTGTGTGGCTAGCGTGGCTGTGGGCGCTGAGGTCGATGGGAAATGGAAAAGAGAGAGGGGAGAGGAGAGGAGAGGAGAGGATGGCGAGTCATTGAGGGGAGTTGTGGGGTGGAGTAGGGGGGACCCAGCTGGGAGCAGCGACAGAATGCGTTTGTCCCCAGTTCCCCAGCTTCAATAGAGACAGATGGTAGCCAGACAAGCGAGGTGGTGCAGCCAGACAGCCACGTGCCACCACAGTTCAAAGGTCAGGGAGCACACTCCAAATGGCAGCAGCAACCCTAGGGCAAGGCAAGGAGCAGGCATCCCCTGAGGGCACGATTCGCTTGGCTGCAACGCGACATCCTCCCTCTTACACTGCCACCACACCTTCCCCTTGGGCTCTGGGGAAGGAGAGGAAAGGAAAGGAAACGAAAGGAAAGAAGACGCTTTGCAAAAACTCAAACCAATCGCTGCATACTTTTGCACACGACATTTGCCAAATAAAATAAATCAATTTTCGCATGTATTTTACAGTTAGAACTTAGAAAATAAGCCACTTTTAAGGATGACTGAATATCTTTGTGCAAAAAAATCACTCAACGCGGATTAAATTAAAAATGGAATGGGGATTCGAAGTGGGGAATGAAAAACGGTTCTCTTTAACTCACTGTGTAGTCCACAGCTTAAGTGATACATATGAGAATTATTATTGTTATTTTTTTTTTGAAAATTTATAATTTTTAATGTAACTTTTCTCATCGACCTTCAAGTATAATTTCCCCTCCATCTTTACTATTCCCTCAGCCAGTTTTGTGAATGGCAGCCATCTTTTTTTCTCACCCTCCGGTCTGCCAGACCCTGGCTAGTAAATCTTGTATTTATGTTTTTTCCCCTTTCTCAACAACTGGTGGATCCAGCAATAGTGAAAAGCCGACAACTTAGCAGGTTATGGAAAGTCATCAAGGGCATGAGAACCAAATTTAGGTTTTTTTTTAAAAATGTAAAAAAGATAAATGAAAAGTATTAAAATTATAATAAATAAAAATTTTAAAAAAATATAAAAATTTCCAGGAAAAAATTAAAATCGAATAAATTCTCCAAAAGATTTCAGATTTGATTTAAACTGGATCCACGACCTCATCAATCGCGATTTTAAAAAGATGTGATCATAATTTAGAAAACTGAACTCATAAACAACGTTTTAAGTTCATATTTTCTTAATATCATTTTTTGTAATAAAGCCCATAACTTTATCACTTTTTAATTATAACTTAAACCGTGACTTAAAAAAAAGTTGTGTAAAAAGTTAAAGCGAAGCGACTTAAAGAGATGAAAAGTAAACTGGTTTGAAAATATGAGGAGGGCGATGCTACTTATGTGACTCACCAACTAAAGGTCTCCGCCAATGACCCCGACAGACGGAGCTTGCAACGGCACTCACTGAGTGGAGGGTCATGGCCTTACTCCAACTGACCTACACTCGCGGGACTAGGGGAGAGGGGAAAAAATCATGGGAACCAAACGAAGAGCAACACAACTCACGAGTGAAAGTAAGAAGAATTTCCAAGAACATGGAAAAGGAAAATGTTGCAAAGAATATTTTAATTACATCGTTTAAAAGCAAACCTGTTATTATATTACATTTTCCCAACCTTAAACTCATCATCATCGTCTTCTAAAAAAAAAATTGTAATTTCATTTTGTTGTATAAAAAAAATTGAAAAGAATCAAGCCCAAAATGGCGTCAAGTGAACGAAGGAAAATTGTATTCTGCATCTGACATTTTTGTCAAATTTTCCAGGCAAATGGATCATTTCAAGCTATACGCCTGTTGAAAGGAGATAGCTTAAATGGTGTGAAGGGAGTTAAGAATAAGTAGTATTTGAAACCATGCAAAGTCAATCGAAAGGAAATGGTTTAAACGTTCTCAAAAGACCTCGTCACACCCTATTAACCCTATTTTGTGTATCTGTGAGCAGACAAAACGACCTCCCTGGTAGACACCCCACCGAGATGCCGGCCCAAAGTGGAGAAAGTGTTGAGATGCTTGGCTGATCAACAAAAACAACCATATAAATACATAACAAGAATCGAAAAGAGAAACTGCCCCTGTCACCAACTACCCGTCAGGACAAAAGAGCAAGCAGTCGCACTAAACCACTCCCTGGGCGCACAACCAACCGTCAACAACGCCATATTTGTCCAGCGAAAAACCACGCACACCCACCACGACCACCTGTATGCCAACTATTTTACCTACAAAAACCCCCATTCTTTTGAAAAAGGAGGGGAGAAAAAAGAAGTAAGGAAAGAAGGCCATTTTCAACCCACTGGCCCTGCGAAGGCCACTGGTGTCGCAGACATTCCAGTTTCAAACTCACTTTTTTTTCCTACGTTCGGGTCTCCAAAGGGAAAACCCAAACAAGAACAAAGACGAAAGGGCATGAGAAGGGGCTGAGGCATAAGAAACTTGAACTAGACGAGACTGCAGGCCGACGTCTCGTCGATCCAACTGCATGCGACCTTTCCTCTCGCTTTCGTTCCCATGTTAAACCGTTATTAACAACTTGTTAAAGGGTCGGTTGATAAAAGCCACCAATCAACACTTTTTTTTCTTTAAAACCCAACCCTTGAATTTTTTTTTTTTATTATTTATTATTATTTTTTTTCGGGGGGTGAGATACTTTTAGTCGTGCACTCGCCTCCCTCAGTGTTTAAGCTGTGGGGTTGCGATGGGGGAGGTAAAAATCCTTCTGATTCCTAACACCTGCTCGAACTTTTGTTACATGCTCGTGTTTAGAGAGGGGAATGGAACTCAGCGTGTTAAAAAAAAAATTGGAACTTCCACCCCCGCCCTTAGGGAGAAAATAATGAGCACACGCCGATGTGATAGCAGGGCAATACCAACACCTATCATTTTTTTTTAAGGTAAACTGTTTCCGAAATGAAACGCCATGCAAAGCCAGCGGAAAAGGGCGGATTGTCCGTATCCGGCGTGAGAGGAAACTGAACACAATAACCGCTGCCAACTTTTCACGCATTTCATGGGACCTAGTTTCGACCTTATGTGATCAACCGACCTTCATCACAATACAGGCCTAATAGCAGGAGCTGAGCTATTGATGCCAAATCACGCTAAATTACATTTTTTTTTTTTTGAAATTTTTTTTAAAAATTGCATTTCTTTTTATCAGTAGTTCACATCACGGAGGGACACCTGCCTGACCGCAGTTCCTGTCAAAATGCTGAAAAGGTGAAGAGGACACCTGCGCGTTGGGACTAAGATGTCAGGTTTTCCTTATCTGGTGGCCAATCGAAGGCCACCCAGTCATTAGTTGGTCTTTCAGAATTCCCACTTTTCAAAAGCCTTGATAGTGATCGATTTTCTCAAAAAGATTATGGCTCTACAACTAAATTATTCCCAGCCCTCGTTCCCTACCCGTTCGTGATCAATAACGCGTCAAGTAAATGACAAGTCAGTGATAAGAGAAGGTGATTAAAAATTAAAAACAAAAAGAATGTAAATACTCGAAAGCTTCACGACATTGTGTCGGGAAAAAAAATTACTTGAAAATTATTCAAATTGTTAGTTCGCACCTGGTCTACTTAATTAATCGAGAAATTAAAAACTTGAGAATTATATACATGTATATTTTTTGAATGTTATTTTAATTATAGCAATATTTGAAAAGCCATTTAGAGTACATTTTTACATCCAAATTTTCAAATAATAATTTTTTTTCCTTTTGTTAATTCGGTCGTGTCAGTTCTGGTTTAAGTTTGTTCACATTTGTTCTGCTTCGCTAACCAATCAACCAGCCAAGCAAAAAACGAAATCTAATCAATGCACAAATGAATAAAATAAACAAATAACCCTTGACACGAGAAAACCTTCCATGAATCGATCTACCGCTCTATGAAAATATACCGAAACAATAATGGCGCCCGAATTTGCTTCACTCGAGTCGTTTAGAGCAATTTCCAACTAAACAACATTTCTAAACGACTTTTATGCCGAGAACATTCATTTCGTCCGGTTTAAAACAGTTTTGAAACTTGAAAACCAGCAAAATGTTGTGTTAAAACGCAAGTAGAAAAACGACCATTTAACGCACTCGCTTGATAAATGAACCAGGTCTATAGTATCAAATCCCCGCTAGAGGCGTTATAGTGGCCGAGGAAAAGCGAAAGGAGGGAGGGATGCCTTGCCTTCCCCATCACCCATCCCATCCCATCGAGTTCACTGCCAAAAAGCAGTCTTGATGGATGAAGGGAGAGAATAATGTGGAACTACCGAACCAGGAGGTCGACTGGGTTAAGGATCAAAGGTCCGAATATTATGGAGAAAGGAAGAAAGAGAAGAGAGTAGGGAGGGGTGCGAGACAGAATTGCCACCGTTGGAGGAATGGAAAAAAAAAATGCGTTTCAGGTTTTAAATTTCAGCAATGTAAATAAAAGGAAGAAGGGAAATTTTCAGTCGTGTCAACATGTTAATTATGCATTACACGCCGTTTTCTAGTAGCTCGCACTCATTCGTTGCCATTTTTACGGGCCATAAAGACAGGGGCAGGCATCTTTCGTAAAGGAAGCAACCCATTGGGAATTATGCAAAATATCCAAGAACCGTCTGACATTAAGGATTACGTATTAGTCCGAGGGAAAACGGCACGCACCGCTATCATAATAGATCCATTCTAAAAACATTACACACCCTTCTAACCACCCGTTCCCAACTGAAAATACACTAAATCCTTCAACCGTAACTGAATTAAAAAATAAAGAAGTAAAAAATGGAAAAAAATACTTCATAAATAATTTTTTTTTAAATTGAAAAAAAAAAGCTGTTTTTAAAGCGGTTTAGTGCGAAATTTCACGCTAAAATAAACCTAAAACCAATTATTATAAGCGGATGATTAAATTGCAACTTGCAAAATTAAAATCAGATTGTAAACACACGTTTTGGATATTTTATTTTCATTTTATTTATAATTTTTCAATTTAATTTTTTAAATTTTGAAAGGAGATAAAAAACCGTCAATATTTACACTAGAAATTGCTAAATTATTCAAAACTAACTTCGTGCAAAGTGTAAAATAATATAATAACAAATTTAAAAAAAAAAAAAAAAATTTCAACAAAAAAGTTGCTTGTATTTGACCTAATTTGTTTTCTCAAAAATCCCACAAATTGCACGCAGAAGCTTTTTGTTACCGCCTCCTCAATTCTCAAGTTCAAACTAAGCATGCAAAAATAATAATCGCGGTTCGTAAATTCTAAAATTTCCGGCATTTTAAAGATTAAAAAAAATAAAAAACTAACAACAACAATAAAACTCAACCTCGAGAGTAAAAGAAAAATTATTTCACATATAATTTTGCATATCTCACAACATTCCTACTCTAATAAAAAGCAGGAAGATCCATTTGTGCTCGCCGGTTTGGGGGCGGGCCAAAAGTCAAGCAGGAAACATGAGCAATACGTGCGAAACCTCGTAGGAAAAGGGCGTAGGCATCACAGGTAGCACAAGCCACTGGAGGGCAATGGGGAGATGCGCTTCATCACGAGGTCAGCGCAAGACCTTTCTTTTTCCCTTGATTTACAACTCGTTTCTCTCACACCCTCTAATTACTACCTTGCTCGAACTGAAGAAAAACGATGAGGGAGTAAAAATAAAATAAAAAAAATAAAAAAAATAAAAATGTCGCCGCTAGCTTTTCAGTTTTCACGCACGATCGTCCGCCCGCCCTTGGTTTCGCCATGTATTTTATTAGGCCCTACAGCATTGTCTACGATTTTTTTTCGTATCTGCCACCAAAATGCAGGTATAATTAACATTCATTAGGTGGATGAGCCAGCAGGGATGTTGATACTCATCAAAAGCAATTATAGCAAGAAAGTAGGTAAGGAGAGAAATGACAGCAGATGTAAGACAAGTTTCATTTGAAACAACACAAAGAGATTCCTTTCGTCGAAAGAAAAAAAAAGTAATTAATATAAAAAAATCTAAAAGTGTATGGTGAGGGTCACTGGATATCATTTTTCAACATTTTAGTGGCGCCACCTATCAAATCTGGATTCTTTTTTTGATTTCTCTAATCACCTGCTTCGCGCCCAAACATATCACTAAGTTAATAAACCACTCTCCTCTAATTGCGCCAAAAAGTGCGGCCAATCAACCATTGCCCATCTACGCCGCACCCTGCACGAAGGGAGTGAAAAAAAAATTAGAAAGCAGAAAAAAAAGACCCTCGGCATGTGGTGAACATTTATTTTTCTGGCAAGCGCCAACTTCCGCTCTGGTAGAGCGATAACGCTCTGGTGTTATTGCTCGGCTTTCTTTCACTATTCCTGTCTTTCCATATCACAGTTACTGATGGTCAGATTACACCCACGCATCTCAACCCGTTGGGAGTGGTGCGGCAAAGATGCGCGCACCACTTACATACTCCATTCACCCACATCCCATTCCCTCCTCGCGTTCATCGATCGAGCGGCCCCGGGAGAGAAGTGAAAAGACAAGCAAGGGCGAGGCGCGCACAAAAATATGAGCCATAAAACGCTGGCCTCACAAGACTCTCGTGAATGGATCATTGGCAGAACCCGGACTACCTATCTGTCGTAACCCCAACTGACCAGGGCGAGAGGGCGCACTCACCCAACAAGTGACCATTCGCTTATCACCAATGAACGAATCGTTCGAGCAAACTGTCCACTGGGAAACACAACTGACCACTTGTGGACTTGCACGTCTTCTTTAAGTACACAAAAGGAAAAACAGTAAAGCGAAAAGTAGGGAGGGGGAGGGGGTGGGGGAGATGAAACCCTTTTACCTCGATACATTACAGCATCTTTTGCAAAAACCAGGTGTGTGCACGTGCGGAGAAAATTGAATTCTTTCTTGTGCTCTCCCCCTCGCTCTTGATAATGACGGTGGGCGGATTAAGAAGCACCGGCAATGAGAAAGGGGAAGAGCATGTTAGCTACCATTGCATCGTTGCAATCTTCTCTTCTTTCAAATCTCCACATGTCCCTTTTCAGAGGAAGCGCATGGCTTTCTATTCAATATCGCGCGAAACTCTGATAAGTCGCCGTGGTTGGGCGCACTAATCTCCTTGCCATTGTCTTCTCTGATCCCCAGCTCCATTTCTCGATCCGTTAAGATGAGTTACTATAGTTACCCAAAAATTCCAATGCCAATTACGTTCAAAATTACTCTTTTTTTTTTCTTTCTTTCTGGGATAGTCACGTTTCTAATTTCTTTGAGGTGCCGAATGCCTAATTAATTAAATAGTTTGCAGCATTTCCATTAAAAAGTCCCTGCAATGTCACTTTAATCCCTAAGTGACATCACGTAACAATGCGCTTATTATTGGACTAGTAACACCAACATAAAAATCTCATTTAAAATATTATATTCAAGAAGTTTGAAACCATGAAAAATTATTATTTTCCATTTCTGACGTCATAAAAAGCAAAAATTGGCAGCTGTTGTAATTGCACGATAATTATTTCCAGTATTTCTATAAAAATAATAGTAAAAACCTTTACTTTAGTCGAAAAATTACATGAATTAATCCTACGCACAGGCAAGTTTCGTG
The DNA here is from genome assembly GCA_034701245.1 of Strigamia transsilvanica. Classification (NCBI taxonomy): domain Eukaryota; kingdom Metazoa; phylum Arthropoda; class Chilopoda; order Geophilomorpha; family Linotaeniidae; genus Strigamia; species Strigamia transsilvanica. The sequence goes on along the minus strand of JAQIXU010000437.1, from coordinate 16,727 downwards.
AAGCTTGCAGTGCTTAACAAAGAAGAGTCAACGTCAAACCGCTAGGCAGCGCCCAATGATTTTGTTCACAAAAGCCATAGAAGCAGCCCATTCAATCTAAGCCTAATTCAAATTTTCAAAGCACTTTTGTAAATAAAAATTTTTTTTTAAAATAAAAATTATGAACTTAGCTTAGTCTCATAAAGAAGGGCATTAACTCGTAATTGTCATTATAATTATTAAACGCAGTAATAAAATAAAAATTAAAACCATAGTAAAAAATGCAAAATGGCGATCAAAACAAAAGGTCATAAAAATATTCCTCATTCAGCTCCTTTTTTTTTTTTTAAATCGGCACGTTTTTTTCTTCTCGATTTCTACACCCTAAATGAAATTCCATTCCTTTAAAACTCAGATATTAAACATCAATAGAAGAATATAACAAACGTAAATAATAAATCCACACGTCTCAAGTGACCTATGCATCAATACTTCTGGAGTCGATCCAAAACCGTGTCAATCTCCACCTTTGGTCGTTCGGAGGAAAAGTGGGCGTCTCCCGCGTGCTATTATCCACCGCACCCGACCTCGTGCAAGCAAAGAAGACTCCTTTTCCAGGTAGAAGCTCTGCCTTCGACCCACACAACTCTCCACGATTGTGCGCACGCAAACCTTCACTTCTTTACGTCAAAAAAAAAATCGACAACAAGAATCGCCCCCGACATTGATTTCCCACATCACAACTTTTACGAGGCGCAACACGCAAACCTTCCTTTTATTTCCCTCACTAACATGCATCTATTCAATTTTAATCACTCGTTGCACTCTATTTTCACCTCATTTTTTCTATCTTATTTACGACATATTCAAACGTGCAATCACCTGATTGCACCTTCGTGACACCTCGAACGTAAACCAAAACCGGAAACTTGAATATTGTTTAATTTAACGAACCCGTTGCTATCATTACACAGCTACTTGTTTGTGGTCGACCCACTTGTAACGTTTTTTTTTAATTGCTGAATATACACTTAGAACTTATTTATTTATTCATACATTTATTTATTTATTTATTTATTTATTTGCTTTTTACCTAAACAATTTTTTTTTCGTATTATCAAACACCCAGGATACCAAAAGTGTTACTACACATGGTTTTTAATAGTTTCCAGGTGTTCAAACAAGCTGACAAAAGTGTACTGAACGTTTTACCCATTCGATTGCAATGCGGTAGCCAGAACCAAATTGACACGGGAGGGAAATAATCAATTGACAAAATAAATAAAAAAATAAAAAAATAAAAATGTTGAGGGATGGTGGGGAAATAATATGGGTAATAGATGCCATATGAAAAGAGAAGATTTGTATATTCGCAATCAATATAAACACACAACAGTCCCTCCCACTTTGCCAGGAAAAGGCAATGCGAAAAACAAGCCACACAATGAATCATGGATGCCGGAGATGATGATCGATCAATAAACGCAGCCCCTTACTGCCCCTGCAGGTTGGCTCAATGCACTTGCTGATATTCATAACGCGTGCACATTCACACCGATAGGGAGCGAGAGAGAGAAAGCGATGAAAGAATACAATCTGTTAATTATAGAGGCCACGAGGCGAGAGGAAGTGGCAAAGAGCAGCAGCTGCTCCAAAAACCTTGCTGCAACAGTGCAATCAAGCGCACGACCCACCCACCCTCCTACCGTGTGAATAGTCATACAATAAACAAAAGCGCTGCAACCAGAATCAAAACACGGAAGAAGAAAAAATAATAATAATCGGACGCAATGACTAGGTAACCCGAATGCACACCACATTAAATTTGTCCTTTCATTAAATCGATTCAGGAAAACGTGATCAAAAAAGTAAATAAAAACACCGAATTCTTCACGAAATCCATTAAAAGAAAAGAGATTAAAAAAATAAAAATAAAAATAAAAATAAAAGATAAATAAATAAATAATAAAAAGAAAAGGGGGAAAAAAAACCACATGCGGATAACGTGTCACGAACAGTTTGCAATGGTGCACGCACTGCTCTGATAAATCGATGTCTCTCAGGAGACGTCGAGTGGGGCCGTCAAAGAGGTGAAGTGTGTGGTGGAAGAAAGAATGGCTACCATCATGCACCGCTGATTTGCCGCCTCTACTATAGCCAGCCACCCACGCGTGAAACCCGCACGGTAGCGCCGATCGGCCAGCGCCCGAAAGAACAAAGGCCCATGCGTGACCTGTTATAGATGAGCTTCAACCCAGCGCGCGACAACGCATGCGTGCACAGGAAAAAGGGAGTGAAAAAGAATGGGTCTCTCTCTTTCCTAGTCATGTGGTGTGTGGTGGTTGCTGGTGGATTATGGGGTCACGATATAAACCCCCAACCCCCCTCTCATGATTTTTATCGTGCCTGACAGAATGTCATTTCCGAACTGCCTGCTGTCATCCGACGCGGCCTCAACACTTCAAGGCCTGACCCCCAACTGCGACTGCCACCGATCAACAACACTGGAGAAAGAAGGAAGAGTAGAGTGTGTGTGTGTGTACCAAAAAACAGGATGTTGGCAAATGACAGCAAATACGGCTACTTCGATTATTTATTATTTGTATAAATACATTTCCCCCAGTCAGTCCCTTAATTAGAATTAGATTACAAGCTATTGTAGTCTCGCACGGATATTTACATACACAAGTGATAAAATAGCAACTAAGTAAACACAGAGTCAAGTTTAAAGTGTCAGGTAGATAAAATTACTGTTCACATAAATTATCTACAAGAGTTGTAAAAATGCAAATTTTCCCATTCCTTTCCCACTCTTGTTATGTTATCCAATTGGTATGCAACACTAGGTGTCTAATTCCCGCTGTAATTGGACTAGTCAAATTGGCTTTCGCCGGCTCAAGTCTGACCACGCAAGGAAAGAAAGAAAAAGAAAGAAAAAAAATTACTTCCAGCCCTTCACATCACACTACCTATTACCTTGTGTGTGAAGGCCGCTGCTTCTGGATTTGCGAAATCTAAGATCATAATCTAAAAACCATTGCAAAACTATTGAATTTGAAAATAAAGAAATCAATGCTCGCGTACGGTGTTTACTTTTCGTTCTTATTACATTCTAGCGCTAGCACAACATTTTCATTTCGTATTGTGTGAAAAGTGCAATGTTTTGAGCAAAGCGCGAGTATTGGCTTCTCAACCACACATCGTTCGTTGTGGGGTTAAGTGCGGGTCGCCAGCCAGGAATGCCTGGGTCAGTGGCGCCGATGGGAGGTCGGCTTTGGCCGCGTGCGGCCGCAAAGCCAAAGGCCACGGCTGCAAGCAATGCACCTTTCACCTGGCCGTGACATTAATCACATGCTTTACTCTTTCGCGCCCCATGCTTGGAAAACAAAGCCGAAACGCCTACGCACTTTCCCACATTCTTTTATCTCTATTCAATAAGGAAAAGTTTCATTTATTTATTGGTTTATTTATTTGTTTATTTACCTGGATAGAAGAACATGCCTGAAGAAACGAGGCCCGCCAACGTGGCGGGAGGAAAAAACGCTGACTTTGTACGAGTGGCCGTGATGACCGTTGAAAACACTTAAAAATCCTAAACGCTAGACGACGATGCCTTTTTCACCTGATTCTGGTGAAGCATGGCACTTGTTATCTTGAGTAATCCTATCGTTAAACGCCCCTCGAAACCTCTGTCGCGTCATCCCTTCAGCTAGAACAAAAGACAGGTGTGCGCAACGGCTCGTGCCACTGGCCCGGGATAAAAACGAACGTACTAGAGACACCAAGCGGCAACCGCCATCATTATTCCGTGTCACGAGGCCCTCAAATGTAAAGGGAGCGGCCGATGCTACATAAACAAGCTCAACGAGCGCCTCCGCGCGCCTGCAACGATCGCCGGATGCACGACCGACTCCACCAACACGCTCCACCACACACGAGCACAGCCGTTGCTGCTGCCGACTGGCGGCTAACGCCCGAATCAAACACTTCTACCGTGGTTTTCTTCCTGTGAATTGCTAATGATGACACATAGGGAAGAAAAAAAAACCCTCGTAATTTAACTCGTTAAACTGATGGTCATTGAATTTTGGCTAGTAAAGGCATGCGTGGAATGAAATACAAATGACATGGATTGCTATAGAAACACGATAAGAGACTTTGATCAAGAATCATGACCTCGCGTCAAAGCGATATCAAAATTTCAGACATGTGCATACTATCTGGACAACTGTGCTACTCCGAACTCCCAATAGGAGACGAGCTTCATTACAGAACCGAATCCAACGTCAAACATCACATGTCACGTACATACTCGACTTTTTTTTCTCTAATCCCATCTGTTCCAACATGTGATAAAAAAAATCATTGGTAAAGCAAAAATAAAATGAAATAACAACAACAGAGGTGATAATTCCATCTTTTAGAATGAGTTAACTCAAGTCATCACTAAAGTTGAGATTTGATAGGTGACCTCTATCCAAGGCAGGGTCATGAGATGACTCGGCAAGATTCCTCCCTATCCTTCCGTCTTCCGTTCTGAACATGAAAATCGCTTCCCATTGATCACTGAGGCAAGAAAAAAAGAAGGCAGGCCACGAGATTGCTCAAGCGAGAGTTTTATGCTCACTTTGGTTCAACTAAGAAGAATAAAAAAAAGGGGGGGGAAGGGAATGGAAATCGATGAAATGGAAGAACAAATGTCTCAAGGTTTATGCATTTCAGAAACTTCCTCTTTTAAAAAAAAAAAAAAAAAAAAAAAAAATTTATTAAATATTTTTTTATAAAAAACATTTGATTTTATTTTTAACTTGAGTTCAATTTATTTTTTAAAAACCATGTTCATTCTCATGGTTCCACGAAAGAGCGGCAGAGTACGGTATGAGCATCATTTCCTCTGCCCCTACCTGACTCTAGTTGCTTGGTTATCACGTGGCGGTTGAGTGAGAGGGGGAGAAAAAATCAATGCCGATGTCAGTGACAACGAAAACAAAGCCATCAGATCAACGGCGACATGGCACAATACCAAAGGGCAAATGGGAAACCACCTATGCCATGATGAAAAAAACAAAAGAAAACAACAACAGCAAAAAAAGAAAACAATTGAAGATGCATCGGGAAAAAAATCTTCACGTACTCAAAAATCACTTCCCTTCGAGTGGAACCGTTTCTTCAAATCCCCTGTCAGACGGGCTACTAAATTTCGTCCATGCTACAGTTGAAGTCTGTGAAGAAGAAATGGGAGCTGTCACGCATGCGTATCATCATTCTCCTCCTATTCAAGCAGCCACCCATTTCCTCTGACTACGGTGCAGCTGCCCAGGGATCTTTCTACTTTTACCTCCCTCGAGGGAGCAGCTGCGAATCGGTCGTAAAATATGATGCAACCGCCATATATAACGACAGCCAATATACACACAAGCAACACACTCACAGCTCGGCACATAAAAGCCAGGATGACAGGTGCAAGCACACAAAATTCAATCCCCGACAACCCGGAAAAAACTACACACAACCTCAAAATAAAAAGAAATGAAATAAAATAATTGAAAAAAATAAAATTATTTACCTACACTAGTTCGAAAATCTTTTAATCAATACTTCAATCACAAGTTTCTGAAAGGATTTTTTTTTTCTTCTTTTAAAATCCCCAGTATTTAATCCATCCCAATTTTCTCGTTCCCTTCAGCTCCCCCATGGAGGGCCTCTGACCTCCAAACATCAGGCAGCTGACTCCTCAGGTCAAAAGCCCTCACTTGGTCCAGTGAAAGAATATTAGAGTGAGTGAGCAATAAAAACGGCGCCTATTTTACAACAACTTTTAATAACCAGTTAGATGAATCACCACCTGCCTGCCATGCAACCAACTAGACAGATGGGTCGCGTCCATCCTTGTTTTTTATTTCCAACTATCTCGCCCACCCCCAGCGGCTAGTGGCGCGTCTGGCGTCCACCCTACACCTTCAGCTTTACGTGACCCAGACAAGCACCACTAAGATGTTGAGCAGTGATTTATCAAGAGGGAACTTTTAGCTATTTTCTCCCAGTCAACAGAAGCAAGACCGACCTTTTCCACGAACCCTAGCAAAAGGCATTCTCCATCCGCTGCCCACCCACACACACACACACACACTTAATTTACTAACTGTATTTTCATTCCCCTTCACCATTAAATAAAAATCCAATGTCGTCGTCACAAAGCAAAGGGAAGTGAGCAAGACACCTCTTTTCCGGAGTGTCAACTTAGTGCTCCACCATCGAGAGGACGTTTATGGACCATTACCTTAATGAGGTTCCTTAAGAACAATAGGCATACAATATTACTCCGTCCAAACCAGCCTAAAACCCTTAAAAGAGGAAAATTACATGCCCTTTCATCATCCCATCACGTTTCATCCGAGAATGAAAAATAAGAATATAAAAAAAAATATGTATAAAAAAAAAAAATCCTTCAACCAATCAGCTTGTTCATTAGGTTGCTAAGCAGCCATACACCTCTATCTTCCCTTTCCCGACTCATCCTAACCGCCTTTGATGAAGCCAACTCGCACAGGTGGCGCCCAGCGTTTCAATCCGTTCATTACAGAGAGCACTCCACGCCCAACCCTCGGGGATTCGTTATTAGAGTTGGGGGAGGCAACCAGTTCCTTCAAACAGCCGTTTCGAAAAAGGGGGCAAAATATAAGGAAAAGAGAAGAATCAGAAAATAAAAGGCGTCTAGCGACGCGTTTTAATTTCCAGCTCGCTTCCACTTAGTTTTATTCGCCGCTCAATTGCACGCATTGCTCCCTAAGGATCGACTGTGCATTTTTAATGATCTCTATTTCTTTGTGCCTCATTCTGTAACCAAGTGGGGAAATTAATTCCACCCTCAACTTACAATTATGTATGGTCAAGTAAAGAAACCTTTACGCCCCTTTCCGGTTTTTTCCGCCTCAAAGTTATCAAACGATTTCCTCTCAGGTATCGTAGCGACTGTCGTGCATGGCAACAAACTTGTTTGTTTTTCTTGACCCATATTTGACCAGACAGAATCAAAAGAGAAAAAGTAAATAAATCATCATTCTTTTTGACAGTCCAATCGTTATTGCGTAGACATTGAAAACCCCTTCATTTCCTATCAGTTCGTGCGACAAAAGCTAAAAGCTCCGCCTGGAATAAAAGCGACTTCACTGCATAACTCGGTTTGTCTGTATTTTCCTCATTTCTTTTCCCTACTGTCATTCCTGTTACAGTAAATCTATCTTTATCGTATATTACATGACAATTCTAGTTAATGTATATGAAAGGTTTGCTCTTAAAAAATGTTCGCCTTGCAGGAAATTTAAAAAAAAAGTATTTTCTCGATAAAGATTAAATTTTTTTTTCAAAGATCTTTTAATTTATAAGGAACACCTAAATTAAAGCTCATCCAAATCAATAAGTATGTGTAATAAAAATCAACTTTCTTAATGTAACGTAAATAAAACCGTATCATTTGCACACTATCAAAAAAAAAATAACAACAAACATTTAGTTCTTGACAAAAGACGAAAACAGATAAAAGTGAAAGAAAAGAAGAACGATTTGGTTGTCGCTACGCAACCAATTCCCCTTTTTCTTCGCGATGAGAAAAGGATTCCTCGATGGAGTATCAATTGACGTAAAAAGAAGAAGAATGTGCTCCTCGGTATCGATTTGACAAAAACTTTATTTAAATTTTAACGTATAGAAATATATAATGTATAAGTTCTATATAACAAAAAATAACAAGATGGTTTATTCTGTTTTGTTTGTTTTATAATAAAAAAAATTTTAAAGTTTAAATATTTAAGGCAGTTTTTGATTTCACGACAAAAATTATCCAACACGTTCCATCCCTTTTTGAGCATCAAATATTCATGAATGCAACAAATACACAACCGATACTCAACGAGCTTTTCCAAGATGAATTAACGAACGTTGCTTTTATCTAGCACATCCTCGAGAGAAAAAAGGCAAAAAATTAATTCCTCCTTCGTGCTACGAGAGTAATTAAGCCGTTTTGCCTGAATCACTAAAATCCTGTTTGTTTACTTGTCTCCTCAAAGTAATCAAGACGCAAGCTCTGATCCTTCATCTGCGAGACATAACTGCGTTTCCAATTACAGCATCACCTATCACATTCACATACACACGCACCAACTTTCACGACAAAATACACTAAAAATAACTTAATTTTCCCTCTGCCTTAAGCTAGGCCAATGGTAATGTAATTACCCAACCTTTTATACTAAGTAATACTCGCATATAAACAAAAAAAAGCGAAGAAAAAGGAAAAGGATGGAGCGTAGATGCACCAATTCAACCCCACATCCTCCAAGAATCTGCAACATTTCTCCTTACGGGCTTCTTGGTTGGGTGAACTCAAGTCGGTGCAGCTCTGGATTATGGAATCAGAGCTACTTCTTTTCCACTCCAACGCAGCTCTTTCCAGCAGAAGTTGTAGACGAAGAGAGAAGAAAAAAAAGAGAAAAAAGCTAACAGCCTCAGCGCTTTATCATCTTCCAGTAAACAAATTAATGCAACCGTTTTGTGTTGACCCTTTTCGGAACCACGGGCTAACCACAATCTCCGCGGAAAAGTCAGCAGATGGCACCGAAACCCGATCGAGAATAGAAGAAACGTCTCGTGAATGCACGCTTCAACTTGCAGGTATCGATCAATAAAAGTGGCAAGCAGTCGACCACATGACACGACGAACGCCGCTTGTTGTCCTTGCGCCTGTCAAGATTCCCACTCAAGTGGAACTGACCGTGATTATCGCACAAACCAACAGTCCTCGTGGCTCAATAAAGACGATGGTTCCAATCCATCAAACATGAAGAAGCTTTCTAATCAATCAACGACATGCACTTTGAACCACCGACTTAGTACAACACTCCACCTCCGCACGGCCATCTGGTTGCTTTTGTCGCAAGTGTAAATTTCAGCTTCAATTTTTTCCCTTTCGTCGCCTAGCTTCTTTTCTCCCTTTCTCGGCCGGCATCAGCAGCTCTAGTGGTCACTCCGGATACATCTCCACGGCTTAAGAATTGCAGGTTTTGAGTGGTAGATTTTCCTCCCACTTCTGGTCATTTCCATACGAGTCTTAGCCACAGAAACAGCCCGAAACACCCACAAGAATGGTGAAATAGGTTCATAAAGATTCCCTGGCATAAACATATGAAAGTTTCTTTTCCCGAATCTCGCACTTTAGACGCATGCGCGTAAAGTTTTGGTCTTTACACCATGAGATACCCCACATATATTACGGTATCTGCATTTCCCCTGGTAAAGTCTCTCCCTTACTCTCTTCCTGCTACTCGAGAGAGGGTTTACCAAACTCATTTCCCAGCATGCTAGATCACTTCCGGTGCCTCATCATGCGCGACATTATCGCCGCAGGGGTAGAAAAATAAGAAAGGAATCTTCTTCATTTCTTAAAGACTTTGTACATTGCAATTGCCTCAAAGACTTTTCCTCCTGATAAGACCACTAATGAATTCTGACCGCCTCCTTTCCTTTTAATCCACCAACGATAAGCCCCTATATGTGTACCGTATCCCTTCATTCTCCTTCCCTTCTCACTCTGTTCGTGCCCTTTCACCTTCCGTCTGAGCGGCCGCTATGAATCATCGCTCGCCCACAACATGCAAATGGCGTCAGTGTCTTGTCTAACCCTTTAAGCTCTCACCAGTCAACCCTTTCTTGCGTGACAAGCGAACAAAAGCAAAGTTATGTCGGAGGATCCTTTTCACCATGACGCCCACAACACGTGGTTTACACACAAATCTCGGTGTCATATTTCAGATAAAGAAAAGAAGGGAGGGAAACGTTTTTAAAAGTTAAAGAAAAAATAACTTAAAGTTTGTGCAAATGTGCCGCAAAGTTTGATACGTAGAATTTAGTGTTATTTTTTTAAATTCTAAGTTGGTTGCAAAGTTTTAGCGAACAATGAGATGAGAACACACAGAAGATTGGGGTCAAATTGTAAGAGATGAAGCTGAAGAGCGAGGGATAAAGTTGTGACACGAGTTGAGGACATGGAGCAATGTAATTTATGAGTCGCTTTTAATTGCAAACCAGACGAAACCCCGAGCGCTCTTAACCACTACGTGAGCACAGGCGACGCCATTAAAAGGCTAAATCAACACGGCATTAGAAAGCAACGGAGAAAGGAGCAGGGAGAGGAGGTGCAAGCAAAGGAGGATAATGGCTCCTTCTCTCTAACCCCTTTGGGACTCATCACAGTACGCGAGCGCGTGCGCAACCATTTTATACAAGAGGCACTTCCCGCGAGAAATGGAAGGGAGGGTTAACGAGACTCGAAGCCAAGTGCATTAACTTTATGAGCTGGAAGGATTTTTCTCTTGGCGTCTCCACTCATTTTCACCACTTTGCTCGATAAATCCATTCCGCTCACTCTGCTTCTTCTCCGCCCAACATTCACACCTTACTAGGCATTTAATTCCATCTTCTTCGCCCACAACAGGTGGACCAAGCACTCTTTCATGGCTCGAGTTGTAAACTCGACCCCGAGGCCAGCCTCAACTGGCCATTAAGTCCAGCCGCTGCTCCTCACCTCGCCAACGCCAAAAGCGGCGCTTAATTAACAGTAATTAGCCTTCGCCTCTGCTGGCCGTGTGATCATCGCACGCTGACCGCGGAACCTGGTCAGGATTTCGCCGCCCCTGCCGGCCTTAAACATGGTTTCAATTCATTAACGATCCGTGTTTAATCATGCGCTTTTGCTCGAGGCCTCGAAATGACGCTACGCCATTCCTTATCTCGGCTCGTCCGTGGTCGAGGTAAACAAACCACACCTGAACGATAATGTGCCATCGCCTCGAGGACGCAACATGAACAAATTTGCATCCAATACCCAAACAAATTCCGCAGGATCACATTTGAAGCGGGAGACGAAGGCCCAATTACGGTGAGAACATCAGCACGCGCGCACAAACATTTCATTCGGCTGGATCGCACGATATTTATCACTGCAAAACCACTCCCACTTATTGGTTTTCCACTTCGTTCCTCTTCTTTCCCTTTCCTTTTTAAATTCCTGCAAAGGGTTGTCGAGTGCCACGCACCTGTCAGAGGCAGGTGTTTCGCCACGACCCAACAGGTTAATGAAGTCGGACGGAGACCCGCAGGCGAGACACACGCACAATTAATTAGCTCGCGACCAATCAGCCTCTCAAGTGCAATTAAAACTCCCTTGTCCTTGTCCCTTTCATTAATGACACCCAACCTCGATAAAATGAAAATTTCTCAGGTCAATGTACAAGCAAAAATCTGATTAAGATTTACAAAATAAAGGAAAGAAACGCTAGGGTAAAGTGATGGGATGGATGGGGGAGACGGGTGTTGAGGCGCCATTTCACAGCTGCTGCCACCTGGCAACGGCGCGCGTGCTTCCTGCAGAGAAAATCCAATCACACCTCCCTTGCCTGCACTGCACTGCACTGCACCCCACCCTCACGCCTCGCTTTTCCTTCTCCTTCTCCTTCTCCTTCTCTCCTTCTCTCCTTATCCCTCCCCGAGTGTCGCTTCTAGTGATGACTCGCAGCTCGAGTTGACGATGACGACGACGACTAGCAAAACTCCAACACCCACAACGAGTCGCTCGACGCCACAAGGGATCGGCGTTTGCTTGCAGAGCACGTAATGGATGAAGCGTGTCTCGATCCGGCGAAGGTCCCTACACACGATCCTTCGAGGCCGCCTGCGAAAATTATCGCGGCCTGGAAATTGCTCCACGGGGCGACCTCCTCCTCCTATCTCCACCCTCCCTCACCCCCTTCTTTGCCACTCTATCTTCTCTCATCGCGCTTGAGGGCACATGCACCAGGTGAAACGCAGCACGGAAATGTTGAAGTGTTTTCTTTCTTTCTTTTTTTATGAGCAAACGTAAAGCGATAGAAGAAAAAGAAAAAAAATGGTGAAAAAGATATACATTTTCACGATCCTATGCAGCGTGAATTGAAAAGAAAAAATATATATTAAAACCATTTTAGCAAATCCCCGTGTAAACAAAATGACGGCATGAAACTGTATCTGAATTAATTCCAGTTGCCATGACAGTGAGAGGCGAAAAGGAAAGAGAAGAGAGAGAGTGGGGAGAAGGGATTTTGTCTTAGTGGTGTTGAGCAAGTGGCGTGTGTGTTTATCAGCCCGCTCTTCACCCAGGCAGCGTCTAGTCTCAAATTGCAGATGAAGCTGCCAGATGCCGACAAAGTGTCATTCCCTAGGCAACAAGGATCACACGAGTGCTGTTGCTATGGAAACAGCGCAGCTTCCCGATTCATTGTAACTCGAACATCCAAGACCTAACGTCTCATAACGTTGCCAGAGAAACCATCTAAATACTCAAAATCCCACGCAAAAACAACATTTTATGAGTAAAACGCAAAAAGCTAAAAATAATACACCCCGCTTCTTTATTTTGAAACAAAACAGAACGAATAACGTCAATGTATATATATATTTTTTTTTGAATAAATATTTCTGTTACGACCTTGATTACAAAAACCTCGGTAGAAATAAGAATAGAGGCGGGAACGTAAGTCTCGCCAAACTGGAAGTGCGAGCATCTCTTCTAATTAGACCCGAGACTTCAACCGCCCATCCTCCGCATGAATAATTCACGTAGTGCGTATCAGCGGAAGGCAAGAAAGGTTCATTCAAGCGAGGGCACTCATCGACGAGAAAGAGGTGATGTGTCCATTTTTTTTTTCTAGAAATGCTAGGCTCCTGTGCTGTCTTAAAAAAAACTCACGTCCATCACTTTGATCACGAAGGAATTCCATTCATTTTAAAAGACCTGTTCCCCTTTCACCAATCAAAATTCTTGCAACCAACCAGGAATGAGGTGAAAATAAATTGAAAAACAAATTCATGCAATTTAATCAATACACTTTAATCCCCTCCTCCAACTCCATCTTTGTATGTAAAAATCAAAGTAGAAACAACCCAACGGAGCACTGATTTAATTTTATTACACTAACACGGAATCGAGGCTTGCATCCAATTTGCTCTTCTTTCACTTTTCTCCTTGCATCGACCAAGAAAAGAAACCACGAGGGAGCAATGGAAGCTGAGTAACAAGAGGACAAAATGCCCGAATGCGAGAATTCCTCCCCAAGGAGTCACCGAAAAAGGATGCTCAAGGGCAGGGTGGGAGCATCCTCTAAACTCCCCTCATGTGATTGACCGCGCGCTAGATCAAGAGCCAGGCGCTAGGAAGAGGGCACGGGGGGAACGAGGTCTCTGAGGGGGTCCTACTACCAATAGCCACTCCTTGACAAAATTGCACACATGCTTTTGACATCTGCTGTGTGCTGGTGCACACGTGTGCAAATCACGAGGTCCGTTATTATAGCGAAACCAATTAAGTGCGCACTAGTGTGAGTCATGTGCTCAATACGAGTTAATTGGCGATAAACTCCTATCACTGCTGTTTTGAATATTTTTTTTGCAAATTAAATTTTTTTTTTTTATTCCATGAATTAAACAAAGAAAAATATGTCACCGCTTGGTTTTTAAATATTTTTTTTATCATCACTCAAAAATGATACAAAGTTTTGATGATCAATGTTTCAGGAATTTTCGAATATAATTCCATCAACATTTTTAGGATTTTAAAAACGGAATAAAAAGATCAATACTCAAAAGAAATGAATAATAAACAAACAAACCATGTACGAATTTTATATTTGAACAATAATAACAAATTTTCTTCCCTAAAGTCGATTTGTATTGCAAACATTACCAAAAATAAGTGCAAATGCGATTAAAACCAGATAATCATCTGCTATTTGATATCATCTGTGGTAAACATTTCGGCAGGAAATCGGCAACGGTGAACAAAACAACAAAATCTGCCAGAACCGTGAATTTGTTCCACAATAATCGACAAACAAATACAGAATGAACAACTGAGCGATGAGCGACACGACTGTTAACTCGTACGAATAAAGTAGATGAATTAAGATCCTCCTTTAGTGACCCCCATAACCATCTCGAGAGTCCATTCAAAGCAACTCCTCATCCGTTTCAGACATGTGGAGATCAGGAAGTGCTTCGTTCCTCTGCTCGACTTCTAAATGGAACGAGAAGGACCAAAGTCAGATGGACACACAGAAGAGGGCAAGCGGAAAACGCCTCTTTTGCACGACAGCGCACGGACAACAACAACAACAAGCCCGAATTATCGATCTCCTATCCACACGTCACTCTGGGTAATTGACATCACAGAAAAATTGGCCGCAAACAAACAACACATGATTGCAACTGTCACTCGCAGCTCTAATCAATCGATATTTTCTCAATTACGTCCCATCATTTTTTTTTTTATATTTTAACCCCGGTTTTTTCCCAGTAAATAAATCACTTAAATGATTCTCCGACCCAGAAAGAAAACGCGAAGCGCTATCATCAGCACAAAATGTCAAAAACGGCACCCATTGGCACCAGCTCCCCACTTTCGTCGACAAGAGATTTCCTTGTGTCTGTCACTTCGTAAATCACTAGTCTCCTTGTCGTAATTTCCAGATGTCACCTCATGAGCGTCGCGTTCGAGGTGGTTTGTGGTGGCAGCTAATTATCATTCGGTTGAGGTCACCTCGTGTTGGCGAAAGCCACGTGACTTTCCCCTCGACACAAACCATCAATCTCGATCGTCACTCCCACATCTTTTCAATCCCCGGTGGCCTCATCGCTATGGCAATAAATGACAGGAAAGTAAAAAAAAAAAAACAAAAAAAAAAAAAAAAAAACGAGAAACAAAAAAAAAAAAAAATTGATAATCGACGATAACATGTGATACCTGACATCTTTACAAGCCAAATAGCAAGTGACACAGGTGCAATTTCACATTAAACTACATTACAATTCACACTTAATGCAGAACAGGGAGGAATTTAATTAAAACAGACACTCAACAATTTTCATAAAAAAGGCATCGTGTAGGAGTGGGAGATGTTACGTCGTCAACGCAACCAAGTCGTGCACATTTTTCCCTTGTCGGTGTCATCGCCAGCTGTGGTCAACGCGGCGCCACGCGATTCCCGCCCTTTCTCACGCTCGGCTTGTTTTTCGCGTCTCTATGTTTTCAGTCCTTACTTGAATGAAGCCAATCGATGAATTTGCAACCTAGCGGAGCAGTGTTGTCGCGCACCCCTCCCCCACCCTCGCCCGGCCCGAGACCTACGTGACACAAACGTCACCCCGGGCCCATCAATCGGTGGCACGTGCCGCGCATGGCACCAACAGCTGGCGGACTCTCGTTGATGGGCGAGCAGCCATTCCCACAATTGCTTCGCGCTCCCCCTAACGACCTCCCCCAACACCACCGAGAATAAACAATTTCAGATGCCGCGTTCATACCTGGAAACGATGCTGGGAAACAGTCGTGCATCGCGTACGGCCGCATCAGGAATCCGCCGTGGCCAAACACGTTGCTCAGCGCCATTATACATACACACTCCCGGCCGCTTGGCTGTTTCCGCCGCGAAAGACGATTGGGAGTCGGCAGCGTTTTCTTTTATTTATCAACCGTTGTGCGCCGCCTCACGGCTCAACTACGGAACCGAACGTAAAAGGAGAAAAAAAATAGGCCCAAAAAATTTGCACATTGATTTCCGTGGAAATTCAAAATAATTAATATTCAAAATAATAATTGATGAACGTGGAAAACAAAACTAAAATCGGATAAATTAAACATTAGAATTTTTGATTGATTTTTTAATTTTTATTTTTTTTATGATGTAATGGGTGTGTAATAATAATTTTTATTTTTTCAATTTCAAGGTAAACTGATCCATTAACAACCCCTTCTCACCCTGACGTAAATGGAACTTATCTGCCCTTCTCCTCTCTTCCATTTCACTGCATCACCAGCATCAACAAAAGTGTGGCGAGCAGATGCTCGTCTTCTCACAGACTCAGAACTGGCTCATGAATATAATACTATATCTGTGTAAGCACGAGGCTTACCTGACCTTCCTACTGACCCTAAATCAAGGTTCACGACCCAATCCAATTAACACACTCTTTAAAATTCGCTGTAAAACTTTCCTCTCTCGCAATCCAACCCTCCCTTCCTTTCTCGTTTCAATAAAACATCGATAAATTGATCCACACACACACACACAGACACACAAATCTGTTGTTTGTAATCCTCCACAAGTACAATCACTAATTACCTTATTCAAATGTGCAGTGAAAAGACTTAATTTTTTTTTCAAAACATAGTGTCAGTCAAATGAAAGTGACTAATGAAATCAAGTTGAGAAACGTTCACCTTCACACTCAAGTAAATGAAATTTGACAAGTGAAATCATCACAAATATTCTGAGCAAACAAAGCCGAAACAAGAAAGAAAAAAAAAAGAAGGGAAATAGAGAGAGAGAGAGAGAGAAAGAAGAGGGATTTGAGATAGAGAAAAGAGGGGTTCGGATTCGGATATAGTTCCTGTTCAAACAGAACAAACTCAATAAATGGAATGAGTGTTTGCTTTGAAACATAATTGCAGGAAGAACAACAAGGGGAATTGAAGCCCATATTACACAATCAATTCCATTTATTTCCTATCAACTTTAAAAACAAATTTTGTTTAATTTTCTATCTCTTCGGGAAAACATTAGCAAAAGCAAGCTTGCCTTGGGAACTGTTTAATTTACCTCGAAAAAAATTTCCCAACAGAAAAAAATTTAAAAAAATAATAAAAAAAATAAAAATTACTTCCT
>JAQIXU010000436.1:0-34577 GCA_034701245.1 Strigamia transsilvanica | reverse complement strand
ATTTAGCCATAATGGCACAAGGCCGTTATGGCGAAACGCCGTATAAAGAGCGGCCGTATATCGAGGGTTGAGTGTACTCTCATTATGAGCAATTGATCGATTTTTAAAAACAGGGACATTTTTGGGTCCCGAGAAAACAGTATCAAAGCAAAAACGTTATCAGAAGATGACCGGAATGATTGATTGGTTGAGGCGTGATCACAAGGTTTCTTCTTATTTCCTGGTTCGTGACATGTTCAACCGATGGAAGTTTCTCATGAGTGTTTTTAAACTGTTAGGGGTCTTCAAAACTGTTGTGTATTTCCCTATAGTTTCATCTCAATTTTTTTTTTAAAGAAAATTATTGGATTTCTCCACCCACCCCCATTAAATATTTTTTTGCTGGAAGTGTTTATGAAGTGTTTTTCTCTATCCTCTGTTGTTTGTGTTTTCTTTTTTTGTAATAAATCACACTATTGATCTGCAAGTGAATTGAGGGTTATCACTTTTTATTGTCCATTTGATGGAGGACCACTTTAGATGAATGATAAAATTGTGCTGTTAAGTGAAAATTGATTACCATTCTTCTTAATATGCATTTTTTAGTTTAGTTTATTTTATTTTATTATAAGCTAGCTGTTTAAAATGATTTGTTGTTATTCTATTAACGATTTATCGTTGACAGTTTGTTTGTGAAACGCGGGTTTTCTAATCGGATTACAAATTTTGTTAAATGAATTAAATCGGATGCATGTTTATTGTGTTGATGTTGCATTACGGTGCAATTTCCGAAATGTTGATAAAACAAATAAAGGGCGCTTTTAATTAAGGGGTTGGTGAAAATCTTGATTTGAGTTGCAAATTTTTAAGATAAAATTTAATTCACTGCAGGGCGAATAGTAGCATTTATATAGACGACTTTTGGTTGTTTATTTGTAATTAATACAAATGTGCGCTCGAATTCCCGATCCCAATTCGCCTCTAGGAGAGAAAAAACAAGTTCGGCAGATGTGCAGCAGTACAGCATTTGCTCAGGTTTCAGGAGGTGGATGTTTCACCTGAAAGCATTATGACGATTGGAAAGTTGGCATAAATCACGTCGAAAACTACTCCAACGTCGGTTTTATTTTTGCTGTTTTTGGTACATCTTTACGACAGTTTTTGGCGCAGGGACACCAGATGATGTTGGACACACTCACTACATGGAAAAAACTGATTAAGATACATTTCATATTGGTTTTTGGCCTTTATTATGTTGTTTGTCTAGGGGAGTGTCCCAGAAGCGTTTTCCCGTTGCGGTGACCCAATCCAAGATCAACCGCCGACTACGTGGCCAAAGGACCTCGTGGGCGGCAAGGATCGTTGCTAGTGCCTTGCCGTCGAACGTCTGCAACATGCGAAGTCTTGCGACCTTGCACGTTGCCTGTTCTGATCGAACTTGGGCCCATCGGTCAAGGTCATGGGCCCCTCACTTCCGGTTTCGCCCTGCGAGAGGTCCAAAGACCTCTTCTGGTGTGCAGCTCCACCTGGTGTTTATAGAAACACCAAAAACCATATAAACGAAACGTTGAATGCAATGTTTGCAGAAATAATTGCATTTGTTGTTTAAAGTACAAGATCGCGTAATGTAATTGGCAGGGTACTATAACTACGAGCTAATAGCTCAATTATCATTAGGGTTTAGTGACCGAAAGTTTCATTATTAACCTGCTAAACTCATGTGCACAAAACAGATGAATCGTATTGATTTTCTCACGAACTCAGATTGAAGTTGATAATTGTGTAGATCTGCTCGCAGATGGAGCCACACTATTAGGATTTTTAAACATTTTAGTCAATTTGGTGAGGCGTCTCCCATTTTCTAAGTGGAGGTAACAAAATCGATCATGTGTGAAGTTGAGGTGAAATTTTGTTTGACTAAAATTTGAAATATTGTGATATGCATGCACCTGTGCTCGTATCTCCATTTCTCATCGCTTTTTTCCTGTGGTGTTTGTTCATTATTCAATTCGATCATGACATTTGACATGGTGGATACATCACTGCACAATGCGAAATAAGATGATACTTCATAGCAAGTATGGCAAAAATTTGACCAAGGTAAATTAATATATAGTAGACATAAAAATATTATTTTTTAAATTTTTTTTTTGTTTTTATCAATATTTTGTATAAAAAAAAAGGGGGAAATAGATTTTTTTTATTTTTTTATTTTTAATTAGTGGAGATTTCATTTTTTTTCTGCAATTATTGGATTTGGATAAATCAAAAAAATTCATTTTAGTCGGGGCTTAGCAATCGATTTTTATGTATTTGCATACCTATTTATGAAATTTAGGATTTCAAAGTTTTACTATTGATTTCCACTCCCTCTTTTACATATTACCATGGCAACAACAAGCTTATGAATGCAACCACAAAATTTATGCATAACTATGCATACAACTCATAATGCCCAAACAATTTGAACTTTAACACTAAAAATGGCCTAAATTTCTACACAAACTGCATTAAAACCCACTAAGTTTTGAGGGAAAAAAAGAGGAAAAAACGTCAAAAAGTTTATAAAAATTATATTTACACATGCCAAAACCACACCCTAAGGTTGAGCCAATTGGTCATGAATTAATAATCGCCTAAGAAGTATAAGAAAAATTAAAAAACAAAAGAAAAAAATCAGCTTAGAAAATTATAAAATGATATCAAATTGTTTAAGTATGTAAAAATTATTTTTTCTTTTACAATAAAATTTATTTTAAAAAAATTTTAAGTTTTATTCAGTTTTTGCAATTTTGTTTTATTATAATGGTAAAAAAAAGTGATTGTATGCGAGGAAGCGTATTTTAAGCCTCCTGCTACTCGTGCATTAGAGTTTGCACTTAAAATTGTGTCTCCTAGCAACCTAGTTTCCCTGCAGGCCACAGTTTGTTCATGCACACTCGCAATAGATTCAATCTAATCAACTGTTCTTGGAGTGTGATGGAGGTCTGGGGTCAAAGAAACGAAATAAATAGGGAAAAATGAAGTTTTTTTTATTTAATGGAAAAAGAAAATGCCTCAAGAAAATTCTAATGAGAAGAGGAAATCAATTTAAAATCGTTTGTTAGGTGTCATTTTGGGGTTTTCGTCAGATGTGGATATTATGTTAGATACAATATAGCTGAGTGAGCATGATCCCAGCATCTGGAGGTAGGTGAGGTCATTTAATGAGTCCCCTGACAAGTGAACAAAATGGCAATTTCTGCTGACCTACTTTGGCACAAGTATTTAGAAATTTGAGGGAGGCACCCTCCATTGTTGATTGGAATAATTTGAGCAAGCGCCCTCTGTTGTTGATTGGAATAACACAATTTACAAAGTGTTGACCAGATGGTACTTTTTTATTGGATGAATTTTGTATGTTTTGCTGGAAAAGACACTTTTTGATGATGTCAAATCTGGCTTTTCCTAGGATATGAAACAATAACGATAAACATTTTTATACTTTATAGGATGCCCATTAAAAAGCGATGTATTTTGGAATATATTAATTAGGCAAATCTAAAAACATATTGTAAAATATATTTTTCAACCATGTGCGTGCAGCGTGGTGCCCGTAACTTGTGCCGCCTTCGTGTTAAGCGCAATATCAACAATAGGTGGGAACGGGCTTGCCCAGTCAGTCCAACGCGTGGTAATTCGCTTAGGACTTCAGTGCTGGTGATGGCATAGTATAGTAAATAACATTTTATGGGAATTTAGCTTAGCAAGCTCGATAAACGTTTCACTTGATGAGTTATATGTGTCTAAAACGTGTTTGAGTAAATGCTACACTGGAGATGGTTGGGTTATATTGCAAATATGCACTTTTTTTACAACAGCAAAAGACGAGCTCAGCATATTGCAACGACTAGAACTCGAGATCATAGGTCTGTAGGGAATGAGGTGTTTGGAAGAGTTGTCTCGTTGACTCCTTTCTTTCTGCCCAAATTTGCATTTCTGTATCAGCTGGCTTGTAAAGTTTTCGCATGATAAAGTGCTGAGTTGGTTTTTTTTATTATTGGAAAGTAAAAACATGGTAGCTATTGCCTACATTTGGAATACGGTGATTTCCCATATATCAAATTCAATTCTTCAATTCTAATATCAGCGATTTATCAGATGCCAAGCAAAATGTCATTCAAACGCTGCATTTATTTCTTTAACACTTGAAAGGTGGAACCAAGGGGGTTCCCAGAGCCCAGGGGTTATCGAGTTAGGAACAAAAAAAATGGGAAGCGTATAATTAGTGTAACGTTAACTTTTTTATAATATAGAAAGACCTAGGCCTACAGTTCGCGCAGACGATTTTCTAATTCCAGTTCATATTTAGCAGGATTAAGCTTAATATTCAGCCAAATAATCCTAAACAAATGAAAGAAAACAACAATATTTCAGTACCATGTCTAATATTAGGCTAAATTAGAACTGGAATTCGAAAATCGTCTGCGCAGAATTTGATGCGCAGTTCGAATTTAGCATCAAGATACCGGGCACGAACAAAACAAGTGCAAGTAATAAATAATAATAATAAAAAATCTATGTGTTGTGCATTTATGGATTTTATTCATTAAAGTGTACGTAAAATGTTACTGGGCGTAATTTCCGAGTAATGCCAAGGGTTGATTGTCCGTAAATATGTCAACAACCCATATCATATTTAGTAAATTGCATAATTTTTTAAATTACAAGGTAAAAGAGCTCCTAAATGACAAGGATGGAGAGGCAATTTATTAACGTTGACATTTCCGTAACAAGCATTATGTCACCAGCTTGATGATGATAGACAAGGCGGACCCACAGAGGGAATGAATTATTAATAAAAATGGTAGTGCATTATACAATTTCTTGTAAACAAACCCATTAGGCATATAAATAACCGCAAGTGATGTCTTTTTTGGTCTTTTTATGCGTTGTTTGTGTTGTTTGTGTTTGTAAGGCGCCTAATTGGCAGAAGATGTATTATTGGATTTTGATCATTGAGTTGTCAGGTAGTAAAGAATAGGTGGACGTGCTCGTAACTCAGCGTGAGACCCATGCACTGTCTAGGACACCTGTTCGTGTCTCTGGGAATGGGAATAAGGGTTGATCGATAAATTGCCATTCGAATCGACTTGTCAAATTGAATAAGCAGTTTTGTCAAGTTCGCGTTTCTATTTGCTAGTTTTTTTTCTTCTTCTTTTTACCTCCAAGCCTGTGAGTGTCAATTCAAATTGTCGCGGGTTTGAGCAGGGAAAAATAGGCAAGTGAGTTGCATTGCAGTGCAGCACAAGGGACAGTAAAGCTGCTTGTTTAAACACTATAAACTCTATTCCCAAAAGTACTTGAAATACTCCCATTGGTTGCATTCATAAAGTCATTTAAACTGGTTTTTGTCATTTTTAAACCAGTCTAAACGTAAAATCTTACGTGTTAAAGTTCACGTTTAGACTGATTTAAAGAAGATGAACCAAAGGAAATGATCCCTATGTCGTACCTCTCGACCGATCTTGATATTCATAAAGGCCAAGGGCCAAAAGATGCCTTGTTTCTTTCCAAGAATTCACCAAGCCAGTTGAATACCAAGTGGTAGCTCGGAAATAGATCAAACAACCAACTGACTGCAACTGATGGCTATTTTTATTGAACTAACTGTTGTGCCAATTCAGCACAATTCAGGACCAGCTGAATGCGGTTGCACCACCCAAGAATTTCAATAAAGTTTTTGTATTTCTTGTGTTTTGGCTACAAAAAAATCCAAAACAGCTTTCACTTTAGGCTATAAAAGCACAAAACTGCACTGAATAAACCAGTTTTACTATACCTTATTGCCCCTAAAACTCTCAAAATGGAACGTAATTATTTAAAGCTGGTGTATGTATTGGATTTTTCACCCTATACCTTACTTGACTTTAATTTGGTGGAATGACCTCACTCTTAAAAGCCTGTCTTTACGCTCTTGTAGGTAGATGTATAGAGTAATTTGCAACCTCTTTTCTTGCCGACTCTGCTATTGCTTGTAAATGACCTGTTATGCTAACAGAGTGGAAACCATTACATAAACATTGCAACAATTTGGATCCCTTTTCTTCTTGTTTTACCCTCTGTGAATGTGCAATTTAAGCCACTTTTTCCTTACTCAATGCCACCAGTCAAGAAAAGCAACACAGTTATTGATTTCCCTCCCCCGTTCTCTTTTTCCCCCCTTCTGGCTACTCCTTGCCTATTTCCGGACCCATCTTGCTGTTGCAGCAAATCAACCGGTGGAATTAGTGGTCAATCAAGTCCCAATGGTCAGAGGGGGTTTCTTCCTCTTCCAATCTACCCTAAATTTAGATTTGAAAGTGTAACGAGTTTATTAGGAAATTGTAGAGTAGATTTGAAAAGAGGGAAATGTCCTTATTGCAATTTACTGCAATAAATTGGTTTTTTTAAAAAAATTTTAAAAACAGTTATTATAAGTTTTAGTTTGTTTGCACCATGCGATTTATTTAGTTTTAGTTGTTTGTTTTTTTTGTCAGTGAAACAGCAGGTGTGGGAAATTGCGTCCAGGGTTAATTAGGTAATGAAGTTGAGATGGTTGTTGGGTAAAGATGTGCTTCAATTCCTCCTGGAGGAAGCGAATGTATTCTTAGTGGCCAATTGATTCCAGCACTTTACTCTGGCGTTAAAGTGAATTGTGTTGTCGTTGGGTCAAGATTTAGCTGAAGTTTGACAGTCTAAAGTGGATAGTAAACTTGAAACTTTTGCCACTAGGTTTTTTTTTGCTAACCAAATATTAAATCATGTGCAGGGGCGGATCTAGGTTTTTCGGGGCAGTCCAATGGGGCCCCATTTTTTGTTACATTAAGAATCTTTAAATTGGAGTTGAAATATATTTATTTATGAAATGGTGTTGAATGACAAACATTATATCTTATATACTATACGATAAGTACTCATTGTGGGCCCTTGACACTTGGGGGCTCAGGGCTTAAGCCTTATTAGTCCCTATGTAGATCCGCCCCTGATCATGTGATTCGGTATATGAATCGCAAACTGATTGATCGAATGCCACGTATGGAAAAAGATTCAATAGTTGCATTGGAAAAGTCATTTAGATCAGTGCTTCTCAAATTGGTGGTCTGCGGACCGGTGCCCGCGAGCAAAAAGCTGCCGGTCTGCATCAGGTGGTCTTGGATATAAATTAAATTTTCATAATTTTCAAAATTTTCAAAGCGATGGCAAAGCCCCAATGGTAACGAGGGAGTTGCCATAGTTCCATAAAAATTTCATTGCACAAAAAATACCGGCAGGTCACTGATTTTGTGCAAAATCTGCCCAGACGTCCCTACTGCATGAGCAAAGATTCTGTACAGATAATATTATCAAAAGCCGACCGGTACAGAGTCTGGATCAATTCAGTAGGCGCATTCATAAAGTAATTTAAACTTGTAAGATTTTGCATGTTAAATTTGACATTTATACTGGTTTAAAATATTTCAACAAGTTTAAATCACTTTATGAATGCGCCTAGGTGTATCTTTTAAGTCTTTCATGCAGGATGTGCACAGTTTATGTGTAAAAAGTCTCCGTTATGGCGGTATAAAATTTTGGCTTTCCTGCTGCATACAATAGTTTTGAAAAAAGTAAACCTGATTAAATGATTTTTGGAATGCGCTTATAATCTTTGGCAATTTAATAGTTGGTTATGATATGAGATTTATTAGTACCTGAAGAATAATTATTTTGCTGGAAGTACGAGGTACTAAATGCTTTTATTCGAACCATGGGACTAACATTTTTTATTTAATGCTTTACAGGTGTCGGATGTTAAATATTAATTTAATGACACCTAATTGGTACATAATTAAGACGAAAAGTGGGTTTTGCAACATTTAATTTCAGACTAGTTTCTATTGGTGTCTCTTGCGCTTTTATTGGTTTTCTTTTTACTTGGGATATGTGACACCATCAGGCACTTGACCACAATCTTGCTTCCACCTTTGCTTTTAGAGAAAAAAACACTTACATGTTTCAATTTATCTTGCTAGTAGAGCGAGGTTGAGAGGTAAAAGAGGGATGTGTAACTGCTACATAGCACATTTACCGAGCACTTAAGAAACCTAAATTTTTCACTACTTTAATGTGATTATATTAAAGAGAGAAGCGCTAATAAAGTTATGCCATATTTAATAAATGTGCTGTTAGACAGATGCATTAAGTTAACGAAGAATAATTTGAAAAAGCAATTAAAAACGAGACATTTCAAATGATAATTTTTACTCTGAAGTGTTTTTTTTTTTTGCTGCTGTGGTTATCTTTAAATGGAGGCGAGATTGAATCTGAAAATGTGAAGAAATTCTGAGCTATTACACAAGTTTAGTGGTAGATAAAACGAAATGTTTCAACTTTTTGTGTAAAAAGAAAACTTCACTAACAACTGCAGAAAGCATCTAAATGTAAGATTTTATATGTTAAATTTGACATTTAGACTGGTTTAAAAAATTTAAACAAGTTTAAATGACTTTATGAATGCGCCTAGTAAGTTTTAAGCACGCATTTATAATCTACGCCAGAAATATTTCTGTCTACGTGTGCAAATGTCTCGACTCTTTGAACAACGAGGGAGAATTTTGCTCACCACAGTGGTTTTAAATAGAAATTTTGAAATATTGCCTGAGATTTAATGTTGTCATTGATATCAGTACATCTCCATGATATGATAGTAACAATAGATAAATGGTGGACATAAATTTACTGTCATGACATTTAATGCAACTTCCAACTGGAATGTACTGCTATCATGCAAGAGCAAGTTTATATTTGTTGTGTTCTGCCAATTTCTATTTTGCCATAATTGTAACAATGTAATTGCAACTACAACAATGCGTAATTTTGTGGGGGTTAGATGCAATAGCCAATCGTAGTTTGTCATAAGTTTTTGTAAACAGGCATTAAGCACGCTTTGGTTCTTTACCAGAACTAGCGGCTTTGCGAAGTTTGATTTACAAGTGTGTCTCGATAGATTTTTGGAATGTCCCTACTGATTCTTGCAGATAGCCCTTCCAATAACTGTCGGAAGTGGCCTAAAGAATGGCTTGAAGTTTGGGAAAAACCATATTCAACTCAATAGAAACACGCAAAAGAAGCCACACGCACGGGAAAACCGATCCGAATCGACTCGAACACAGTGGAACCTCGCATAACGAGCATAATTCGTTCCAGAGTGTTGCTCTTAATGCGAAACACTCGTTAAGCGAAACAGGGCGACTCCCCTGTTAAGGGAGTCCCCCTATTAGGTGGACTCCCCGAAAAGGGGGAGAACGTCACTCGCTATGCGAAACGTCCCTCGTTAAGCGAGTCATTTTTAAAAAATTTTTATCGCTCGTTATGCGAATTACTTGTTGTGCGAGGTGCTCGTTATGCGAGGTTCCACTGTACAAGCCTACCTATCAATATGTATTTTAAACCAAAGCATTTTCCCCTGTCAATAGACACTTCCTATACCAAATCATATCTGGGTCAATTGAGATCCATAGTGATTTAGATTCAGGTGTGTGGTCTTAGATCGTGCGATGAATTTGAAAGCACGAAAGCAATTTCTACATAGCTTTCAGTCACAAGATAAGTCCTTTGCAGCTGCTGAAATAGAAATGTATTGCATTACTAAATACATGCTGTATAAGTAACAAAAGATGGATTTAACATTTGCAAAAGTTCATTGCCTACAATGGAACACATGTTTACATTTGTCAATTCCATTATGTTCACTGCAGCTTCTTAAGTTACCCATCAGGTAGAATACCTTTTGTCTTGGCTGCATTGTTTCTGAGCTTCTCTTGGGATAATGATAACAAGGTTGTGCAGCTCTCTTCTTTTCTTTTTAGGAGAATTAAATTAGGTCGTGAGGAAGGGACCGTAATCACGTGAGCACTACTTCTATTGCACATCTCAGTTTCCTTAGAGCTGAAATAATAAGCTTTTCTCTTTTCTTGGGCATTTTCTATATACAGGGCGCCCTGGAATGAGCATAGGGTAGAGCCTTGCTTGCCCTGTAGTGTGTATTATTGATCCATCAGGTAGAGGTTGAGAGTGGGAGAGATTCTTGTCAGAAGAGTTTAAGATGTGAGAATGATGTGGATGGTGTACAGCAGCGTGGCATTAAGATGAATGAAATGATGAGGAAGTGGGATAAAGGAAACAATAGAATACACAAGGTAAGTTGTACATGATATTTATCACAAAGAATTATTATTATTTTTGGTTTGTGGACAGAAAATTCTTGTATATATGTATGAAAGTTTATTTATTGATCTGTTGCATTAAATATCATGTTTTCTTGCTCCTGTGACAGGTTTTATGAATATTTAATGTTTTCTTATTTTGTGTTTTTGTAAAACCTGGAATGTTGAAGTTTTGGACATACATTTGGTAATTACTATTGGCACAATGGGTTTTGACAGCCCAGTGAATGATTAAATACTTGTGGTATTGTGCTAGCTTACTTATTAAGATTTGTGATGCTATAAATTTAAATATCATGACGAATAAATGATTTTAGGGGAAGAAAAAAGGTGATGTAGGTCTTTGGTAGAAAGACTGTGGGACTGCAGTATATCATTACTTTAATGGATGAAATAATAAAATGAGTGAGATTACAGAATAATAAAAGATATTGTGTTCTTTATCTGCTGATTTGTCGTAAACTGAGGGGGCTATCAGGGTCATTTGGCTCGGGCTCCTGGCCCAAGTGGGGCTCCCAAAGTTCAGTGGTTCTCCAATTAGAAACAAGAAACTGGAAGTGGATTATTAGCGTAACGTTAAATGTTTTATGTAATGTATAAAAATGATAAGAAATCGATGATTTGCGGGACTTCGGGAGAAAGTTATTAGTGGGGCCTTAAAATATATGCAGTACGGGGCCCCTCTGAGCGCGTGGCCATGGTCTGGGGTCCGAAAAACCGACGTCTGAGCTGGCCCTGGATACAGGCCCCGCATGTCGCCCATCTTGCCTCTCAGAAGACCTATACCAGGGGTTCCCAACCTGTGGTACGCGTATCGGTGCTGTGCTGGTACCCGAATGTCAAGCTACCGGTATGTGATAAGTGGATTTTGAATGGGATTTTTGATATTTTGTGGAAGAATTTGATTTTTTTTGAAGAGAGTTTGACTATTTTTTGGATTTTTGGTGTTTGATTTTGTGATTTTTGAAGGGAATTTTGATATTTCACTAAAGTTTTTAAGTTTTTGGTAAAAACTTTTCATTTTTTGAATGAAATTTTGGTTTTATTTGTGGACATTTTGATATTTTTGGGGAAAATGTTTAATTTTTATGGATTTTTGATGTTGGATTATGTGATTTTGTGAGTTTTGACTGAAATTTGTGGAGATCTTTAATTTTTTTTTTGATTCTTGGTGTTTGACCTACTGGTACGTCACCATTGGTCACAGACTAAACAAAATCAAATTTTGGACATTCAACGTTCATCTGCTTCAAAGATTTGTCTGAAACTTTGTGCAAAAAACATACCCAGAGATGTAATTCAACAGCTGTCGAGCATTATTGCTTTTCACCTAGAATTGGACACGTGTGAATTCTAGCTTGATTTGAGAAGAAAGCTATCCTGTTTCCTGCTGTTGAAGGACCATTATTGCTATTGGGATTTGAAGTGAAAATTCTGTTTTATAGCTTGGCATCTGACCCTAAAGACATGATGTGAGGAACATAACGCAGCACGGCGAAATCGTATACGAAGCCTGAGAAATGTCGAATACATGTGTTGTCTTCATAGATCAATAATAGGTCTCTATGGACGTGTCGTCAGTAAATACAACTCCAAGTAAACACAGATGGGAGATACTTACAAGCTTATTTGTTTGCAAATGAGAAATGCCGCTTCATATTGTGAAAACGGGCCCATTTTTTAATTAAATCAAACCAAAGCAAATAATCCATGAAAGAAAAGGAAAGAAAGACTTGCTGAGGTTTTGTGGTGCAGTGCAGCCAGCGGAAAGACTAAGGGGGAAGTCTTGGTGAATCTTTAAAGAAAATGGTTCATTAAAATGAGCTAGTGTGGAGAGAATAATAATCTGCTTGGAGCTGGGTTGCCATAGGGATATTGCTACTATAATCTAATCACGTCATAAATGAAGATTGTTAGCATAGTTGATCGTATAAGGGGTAGTTAGAAACTACTTCCCACACTGCATTTTCATATTCATTGCAATCAAAATTGCTTTTTTAAAAATTCTTCATTCAAGCTTTGCTGCGTCACATTGCAATATGCCACTGGGATTTGAATTGGCTGTGCTTGTTTAGCTGTAACATGAGAATAGGCAATTTTCTAAGCATGTATGTTGTTTGACGCATTGCGGATTTATTTCAAATTACGTCTGTCGTATGTGCTTTTGTACGAATTTGTCGGGTACAAATGTATTGTGACACGACGCCGAATCTCTTTGAAATGTTGATATTTGAAAGACACACGTATTGATCTTTGCTTGTGCTGCCTTTATTCTTGGAGAGCTTTCTTGCCCCACTTTGAGGACCCCATCCCGACATAATCGCAAATCACCTCGCTGAAATTAGCGGTCAATCGAAGATACCATTTGGTCAGATGGTGTTTCCCCTCATCACTGGATCTTATCACCCAACATGTGCCTAATTAAGGAAATTGAAGGGTAAATTGAAATGGGCTAACCTCATATTACTGAGTATTGAGGCTCTGATTTGAATTTCAAGCGTTGTTAAACGTGCAATTAGGCAACGCCTGCTGCCAGGGGAAAATAATATCTACTAAATGTAAGATTTTACATGTTAAATTTGATATTTAGATTGGTTTAAAAAATTTCAACGAGTTTAAACGACTTTATGAATGCGCGTAGTGGTTTTGGTTAATTTAGACCCGCGCTGTAAAGGATACCGCGTTTAATGAGCACTGTATGTGACAATAGACGTTTGTAAGAAGAAAACGTGAACCAGGATACCTTTGAGGCTTCATTTTAATTAAATGAATATGCGAGTTTTGTAAAGTCGAGGATTCACTTCTTGTGCTGGAACAGGTTCTTCATTCTATCTGTCCTCATCTTCGCTCTTTGTTCAATTTAGACTTTTAAATGTGGTGAAGGAGAAATGTGAAGACGAGTGTGTGGTTGGAATGAATTAATCTATTGACATTTTTTTTTTTCTGAGAAATTTTTTTTTATTATTCTTTGTCTATTTCCATTTGTTGTTGATTTTGTTGGAGGTTCATGCGCATTGAATAGTTCTTGGAGCTTTTCCAGGCAATTTTGTTTGGCGTTATGTTTGTGTCAAAGTGGAGATTAAATAGTATAAAATGGTACGAAAAAGGCCTATTGTATGTTGTTTATGACTGCGATTTGTGAATGGAAATCTTGAATTGGTTGTTTACCAATTTCCAAAGCCAATAACATCCCAAAGTGCATTTTACCACATAAGACACAGAAGTGGACAAATGTTATACAAATTTAATGAAATACAGTTGTAATTTATTCACAGAATGTGAACATATAAACGACCTCTGAAGACAGATAAGTCTTTAGAGTTTAGAGCACGATTTTAACCTCCTGCAGCTAGTTGTAATGAAAACGAGGCTCGTTTCCAATTTGCAGATTTTAGCTGTATGATGGCATGATGCTAGCTGGTGGCCAGATGCAAGCTTAAAACACACACAGTCTGTGCCCTTGTATGCCAAATTCAAACACTAAATTATTTGTTGCAGTTTTTAAAAAAAACAATTAATAGAACTAATTAAAACAAGATGGAGGCCTGATTTCCCATCCTCCAGCATGCACCAGAAATGTCAGGGACTTGCTGCTAGATGTGGTTAGTGTTTGGTGGAGCGGTGGTGTGTTGTGGTGCTTCTGGCTTTGTCCTAACATTGCTTGCTGGTTGCTATTTTCTTAATTACAATGCAGAGAAGTGAGCTTGGCACGAGTACTTGCACTTGCCTTTATCTGTTTGGGCAATGATAGGGTTATCGGCGAGGTCGGATGTTCTTAGAAACTGTAAAGAGCTATTATGAACTGGGGACTGGGCAACAACTTCTTCATTTTTTAAACAAAAAATATCACAAGTAAAATTTATGGTGTTGTATTCACCATTGATTATTACAAACTCGCATTGTTCCATGTTTTGACACTGGAAACATGAAACACACACACAATCTTTGTTTCTAGATCCGTGTCTCGCTGAGATCTTGGTTGATATTGATTTTTTTTTGTGTGTTTTGAAGGAAGGTTGGCAGGTCCATTTTTTAAAAAAAAATAATTTTCTTTTTAAATATTTTTATTTTATTTTTTTAAAAAGGAAAAAATGTTAAAGTGTTGATGGTTGCATTTTTTTTTCCACATGAACAATTTTCCAAATTGTTTTATAAATAAATATATTCTTGACACTCAGAATCCTCAAATATTTATACTAGCGCAGGGAAAGCGTGCAATCAACAGCAATTTCATATCCCTATTTCAAGTTGGTGATTTGTTTATTTTCCTTTCCTAACGCAAACGGATATTAAACCAAACCTCCTTGCTAGTCTGTTTGTTTTTAATGTGTAAATATGGTTAGAAAAAGACGATATATTAAATACCGTCTCTTTTGATTCAAGTAACGACAAGTGGAGGTTCCACCGAGATAGGCTGCATTTATTGGGAGATATCGTGTTGATCGATTTGTATTCTCATCAGGGAATTCAAATATTTCTAAATAACGATTTTATCGGCTGAAAAAAGCAATGGTAATGCAATATCTCTTTATTGACCGGTAACGTTGATGCGTTACTACTTTACTGTATCGGGGACAACACTGTTGTTTACTTTATACAGTGAGACAACAATTTTTAAATCCAAATTTAAAAAAAAATAAAGTGTTGAAGATGTGTCAAAAGCGATGAGATGCAAAGCGAAAATCGTTATCTCATTTCATGAGTTTTCAACTCTGTCAACATCGATGTGTCATTCTTGATAAGGAAATATTAAATACAACTTCAAACTTTTAAAGATCACGTGTGTGTCAGATCACCAATCAAAACATAACAACAATAAAACTGGACCTAACTCTTGTTTCCAGTAACAATGAGGCAAAAATGGCCGACATAGTGCTTGTACCCAGGGTCTTTAAGAGGCAAAATGGGGCCCTGGACTCCCTCTAACTGAACTTGGGGGCCAGAAACGACCATTAAATCAAGATGGCGACTCGAGTTCTTAACTTTGAACCTTATGACGTCATTTTTAATTTTTTATTTAGATTAACAGTCCTGAAATCATTTTTGAAAAACAAAATATTGTTTTTGATAACAACTGAATTGTCAATCACACATGACTATAAATTGTCCGTATCTTGTGACTGGTTACAGCACAATGAGGAAGTTATTTAACATGTGCAATTTGATATAGGGATAAATCTGTTTTGCAAGTGCAGCAAGGGTTGTTGAATGTTTGATATCCGGCATTCGATTTCTGCGCCTCGTGAGCAACGGATTAATATCTTCTGTCTCTTTGCCTTTTTTCTTATTGGGCCCTGGAATGTGTGTTATACTGCAACTGGCCGGGAGTGAGCATTATTGATCGAACTGCTTCAGGTTGCCAGTAGATTCTTGTCGCTGGAGTTTAAGAATTCACAAAGATGTGATCGGTAAATGCGAGTGGAATGGAAATGCGTGTGCGCCGATTTTGAAATGGATGGAATGCGCTGGAAATGGGATAAAGGCAATGGAAAAATTCATAAGGTAATTTTTTTTTTTTTTTTTTTTTTTTTTTTTTTGTGTGTGGTACCGGTGTAGGGGGAGTTTGTTTTTCCATGTCGGTAGGTATTGACTAGGGATTTGTTGCAGGGATTGGGGCACGGTCGCGTGTGCCAAGCATGGGTGAGTGATTAATTGCAAATCAATTATACATTGATGTTGATGATGGTATATGGCTGTGAAGTGTATTTGGATTGATGTTATGGGAATTAGGCGGTAATTTTGACACAATAGACGGGTGGGGGGATGTTTTTGCGATATAAAAAAAGTCATTTATCATTTTTGATTGAATTGGCAATATTCTAAATTTATTTATTTTTTTAACATTTTTATAAGTGAGTTTGTTTTTGTGCACTTTGGTATTGAAACTGATAATCACTTGAATAGTTGAGATATCCAGGTGCAAATTTGGTTCAAAGTAATTTATTGTTACTTATATGAAGCAATTTTTTGAAATTCTTTTATTACTGAATTCGACGCAAAGAGTACGGGAAATAGCGCTTTGTTCGGTCGACAGAAGCGCATCTGATGCGGCCTGCTTGGATGCCATTTCCCGTACTCTTGATTCAGTCGGAGAAATTTTAAACTTACCATCGATTTAACCCAAATCCAAGCTACCAGATGCAATAATCTGCTTTCAGTAATCCAAATAATCCACTAGACGTGCGGATTACAGTAAAAACGAGCGTTTTAAGACTAATTATGCGAAAATAAAACACCAAGCAGATGCGCGAGCGCGAATCTTCCACAGCAAACATTTTCGATCCAAACTCGCCTTAATAATTAAGGTAACCGCTTTAAGAGCACTTACTTATTTATCATACCCAGATTAACCGCTGCGAACATGAAAGACAGCTATAAAAGTAAATTGTCTTCGATATAAGAGACAGAGAAACAAGATATAGAATGGGATTAGTGATGTGATGAAAAAATGAGTTTATTTGAGGTGCAGTAGTTGAAGCGTTATTATATTTGTTTGATGGAGTTAATGTAGTGGGAATGATGTTTTCCATGGGTTGGCTGCTTAGAATCAACACGAGATCACTTTAGTAACCAGGTAACGGTATCCAGGGAAACTGATGGAACATCAACATCCTGCCACATTCTCCATACATATTGCATTCAAGTAGATGAGCTTGAGGAGAGTAGTTGAGAAATCTTTGTGCCATGAAAAAGTGGTCTTTGGAGGAAATAGATCTTGCACTCAATGGTTTCCATAGGCAATGGTAATGTTATTTACACAGGAAGTAAATTTAATTATAACGTCGGTGGTGGGTGACATGACAAATTGAAATTCTGATTTACGGGTCTAATTTACGGGGAGATTGGGTAAAATTGCATTATCATGTTTGCTGTTAAGAATTAATGGATTGCCAAATATGGATTTTTTTTAACAAAAACAATTTAACGTGGTAGGGTAGTGGAAGTAAATTTCAAATAATGATAACAGGTGGTGACTGCGGTGTACAGTGCCGGATTACCTGTTAGGCCAAGTAGGCACCAACCTCGAGGCCCCACGCCTTTTAGGGGCCCCGCGACAAGAGATCAAAATAATATTGAATTTGATTTTGAAAGAGAACTTTGCCTGTTCTGATAAAACAGTGCCAGCATGGCAATCGTACAATAATGTTTGAAAATATCAATAGGCGCATTCAATGTTAAGAAACCGTTTAAAAACGGAATTTGAACTAACTGAAATAAACCGTTTATGACTGTGAACGACTCGTAACAAACGGAATTTAAACAAACAAGAAACGTGAAAAAACGAGAAACACGAGACAACAACACCATGACAACGCTGGCAAAATTCCTCGATCTAAGTCCAAATTGCAAATGGCAGCGCGAGTAAACGTAAAACTCGGGTTAAACAATCGAAAAACCTAGAATTTCTCGTTGCCAAGTAATCGTTTATGTGACGTCAGGTTTGTGATACAAGGAGAACAAATCCTTGTGATTGAACGAACTAAACGGAATAATCCGTTTATAAACTTAAGATTGAACGCGCCTAAAGTTTGTTTTGTTTAATAAAAATTGGTTTATCAAGATTTTGTTGTTCAAAACGTATTAGGATATAATTTGCAAAGTGCAAAGGCAGCCTCGAGATTTCGACGGCTTTAGGGCCTCTATGAGGGTTAATCCGGCACTGGCGGTGTATTTGCTGCGAAGCCTGCTGTAGTTTCGCTAATGCTAAAACAGCGCCCTCTACATTTTGCCGTTTCTATAGTGGTGTAGCAATCGGGGGTTCAGCACATGCGGTTGCCAAGGGCCCACTGGCCTAGGAGGTACATGGAGGATGAAAACAGCGACTATATATCTCGCCAAATGCGGGATTTTCCCGACTTTTTGGCCGTTTAACGAACGTTGTGGGCCGTAAATCGAAAAAGTGCCATACTTTCCTAAGGTCGTTATAGCGAAATTCCGTATAAAGAGCGGGCCATATACCGAGGGTTGGATGTACTGGCTACAGGCTGTAGCATTGAGGCAGCCTGCCTTACGGTGCCGGGGCGGAGTACGACGCGTAACATGTTACAAGTTATATGCGTCTTCTTGTTTGCCTCAGAGTGTGATCTAGTCTGTAGACGGCTCTGTGTAGACCATGTTCAATCTGATGCCATCCATAAATTAAACAATCTAGAACTTGATCAGAAATCCCGGATGTAGTTTTGCAGTTAAGCAATCGTTTAACACATTTCGCCTAAAAATGATGAAAATCTAGACGAAAAGTAATTGAATGTGTCTACTACAGTAACTATAGAGTGATTTTAGTGACATTAATGGCACTCTAACTACAAACAATTAATCAAAACCATCGGCCTTTCGATCAAACGATCATCTTCGGTAGTCAAATGACTATCTACAGTAATTACTGTATGTAGTTACTTTTGTGGCTAAATAACTTTGGTAACTGTTGTTTACGCAATCTGATGTAAAATATTTGGTTTAAAAGTGTACCTTCAATCGAAGCTGAATGCATTGTTGACACAAGCTGTCACCAGTTTGCCACTTGGCACTGTTTGTGTGTCTATACTGAGTTCTCAAATTTGGAATTCAACAGGTCTGCATCTCACAGTTGAAGGGATAACAGCTGTTATTGGTTTTCCCAAACGCTGTGAAGGATTTTGTCTTTGTCAGCTTGTTAGTTTCGATTATTCGATATTTTCCTTCCAATTCTCTTCTATTCTTCCATTCTTTTTCTTCCCAATTTAAAAAAATATTGTTTTTATTTGTGTATTGATCTTAATAGTAACACTAGAATAATTGATGCTATCAAAATCTCATCCTACACATACTACTGCCATCTAGCAGTAACTATGTACATGATGAAATTATTGATTTATTTATTTGAATTTAAATATTTTTACACTATTGGACCGAGAAGCGAATTTACTACTGCTGTAGCTTTTCTTTCATTTTCAATGTAATCAGCCGAATCGAAATTCATTAGCTCTGGCATCAAACCAATCATAACCCGTCTAAGTTCATTTAAATCGTCAGTTATTGCTCTAAAAAAAAAAAGAAAAATTAGTACATTTAGTATATGTGTATCTGAAGACAATAAACATCACAACATTTTCATTTAGCACTATAAATGGGTAACTAAAAGCTTGATCTGGTGCCCTTATTACTCAAAAGAAATTATCTTAAGATTAAAATTTGCTAAATTAACCCCAAACCTGAAACTGTACAATTTGGTACTATAGACTCAGCAATTGCACTTAAAACTGATGTCAACCAAACTCACAATGCAGTTTAAATGAACATGTGGTAGGCAATGACTATCGAATCATCATTAATACAAGACAATGCTGCAATTAAGCTGAAAGTCACCAATTAATAGAACAAACATAGTTAAATATTGTTATTCATTTTTTACACTAAACAATTTTTTAGCTTTTTGAAGTGACATTCTAAGCTAACCAACAATTTCGTTTTTTGATTGATTCAAATTCTTGTCCTGCAGAAAGATGTTTGTGATGAATACTAAGTTGGTACTGTGTTATTTTATTGTAATGAATTTGTTGCTTTTGGAATATTCTGATGGTATTGACAATGCTACTGAAAAGGGAAAAGAGGATAGGCAGTAAGAAGTTATTTTAAGAAATTAGACATTTGCTGAATTCAATATTGAAGCTTAAACTTACTTTACTGATTTTGTATCATGATTAATACAAGCCATTTGGTGAGTAATCTCAATTATAATGCAAAATATGTCATACAAGCAAGTAGAGTCAGTAAAGTCACTTTGGGCCTCCATATTGGACGCAGCCATTATGAATATTACATAGTTGGTATTACTAAAAGCTTGATCGGTGCATAAATTATCTATGCAAACTATACTAAATACCCCTCTGGCATTGATGTTGATTGTAGATTGAAGATTTAACAATAATTTAAGCTTGTGTTTGGTTTGGTCAGTCTTTGGATGAGTTATCTACTGAAATCCCAGTGGTTATTCATCTTTGTCTGATTTTGAAGGAAGGTCAGAACAGGTTTGTCTCTTCAGTTAAGGACGTGACCGATTTATCTTTGATATCACAGTCCGAGATGACAAGAGCTCAGTTCCGTGGCAAGATGGAACGAAGGCGTGAACCTATATCTAATGGAGGAGAAGATCGGCTTAAGCGACCTTGTGGTCTAGGTCGGACCATGCGCTTGGGCCAGTAATGGATGATAACCGACAAGAGGCAAGTGCAAGGACATGCCACGGGGCCTGAAACCGCAATAAATGACCAACAACATGAAAAATGAGTTGTTTTTCGGGATAAATGTAATCATTCAACTAGCCAACAGCTGCTTCAACATGTCGCATCTAGACTACGGCCTGCAAAATGCTGAGAAACAGTACAGTATTATTATCTCTTTATGTATAATAAATATAAATACATACGCGACAAAGAAAAAAATTACTTACAAAGTTAAAAATATATATTATATTACCTATTTAAATACATTCATTCACATCAAAAACTTCAAAATCATTATAACATTTTTTTTCTACTTTTGACAGTAGAAAATTGGTCGATTATATCGTTGAAGCAAAGAGTTCGCAGCTTATCATGTTTCATACTCAGAATAGTTAAGTCAACTAATTTTTCCTGAGACATAGTCGGATTTTTTTCCGGGGCCCCCGATGGGTGGGGGCCCTAAGCAACTGCTTATTCTGCTTATATGTAAATCCGGCCCTGGATAAGTTATGGAAAATAAGTAGGTGTGTTTAATTTAAGACAAAATTAGAAATGATTCAAATATTTTAATACTTTTAAAAGAAGTTTTAAATACATTGACAAACATGAAGAAATTAGATAACATGAAGTAGAGTTTTTAAAAATGCCTTTACAAGTTGTGTATTGATTTACCAATATTAATCTTACTAAAGGTGGATTTTGAGGTTATTTCATGCAACCACAAGTTGTATAGCATCCTTGTGTGCATGGAGGCTGGAATGGCTCATAACTTCCAGGTGAATAATGGGGTGGGATTTGGCTATAAGTTCTTTGAACTGGGTAAGGGAATTGGGTTTGTTCTTCACCTCTTCCGACAGGCGGCAATAATGTTCCGTGACGTTGCAGTTGGATATCGGGCCCGGATTGGATGTAAGCATTTTGAATTGGATATGGATAACGGGATTGAGTTTGTCCAAGAGTATTTTCAGCTGGCGACCACTTTAAATGTCGTTGCAATTGGTTGTCTCGTCCGGTGTGGAATGGTGAATTTACTTGTGGAATGTTAACTGGAGAGCGATTACCACCGGGTAAGATGTCGTTCCCATTGGGATGAAATCTATTGAGAAAATAGAAATAATTATGGAGATAGAATGGACGGATTGTCTAGAAATGTTTACAATTCATTAGGTGTATTCAAAGTTTCTGTGTATGGTTTTTGGAGTTTCTCTCAATTAAAATATGTATTTTGACAATGCATTCATATTTGACAAGTAATAAGATTGTGGAATGCATTTGATGATACATTTTACAAAATGTATTACCATTTGCATGCAAAAATGTAGCACAAAATGTGTTCCCAAGTACATTGTGAAACTTAATACATTTTTAACTGCGTTATAATGTAACTGCAATATATTTTTTTTAACCATATGGGATGCTACAGTGGCAAGCAGCTTAAAGCCAAGTAATTTGTGACAGCCATCTTGAATGTGGTTGGAAAAAACCGAAAAACTATTCCATTTATGGTTTCTGTTATTGCAGTTTTTGATGTTGGTTTCTGGCTGTTTTTGGTGTCTATTCTGTTTATAGAAACAGCAAAAAAACAGAAACTCTGAATGCCCCTATTGTGAAATTAACTGATTTACCTTTCAAATTGGTTGAGTTGGGCAGATATTGGAGGAAAAAGGAAGAAGAACATCAAATGTAGCACTATCTCAAGCATTTCGAAGAACAATTTCCAACTATCTGCGATCCACAACTCAGTGCAATTTCCTGATTTAAAGCTTTTTTGTTAATTGATCCTGATAGCAATTACTGTACTAGAAGATTTCGAAATTTCTTTTTGCTTTAATTGAAAAGTGTGTCGTCTCTATAAATTGCGATAAAATTACATCATTGCTATAATTTCTCAATTAATTTTTAAAGTAAACATTTTTTTTGGGGGGTTTATCTGAATCATTTTCGATTTATTTTAAAATTAGAAAATATTTGTGTCAAGTTTGTTTGCAACGTGCGAATCTTGGCATGGAATACTAAGGAGATTTTTATAGATTGCAAGTCACAGGGACATGTTTGATTCACGCATTGCTGCACCGTGCGCTCACCAGCCCGCATTTTGTGTCACTGAGGATTCTGAACTGTCACTGCTCTTTCTATTTACTCACAGCTCCTCTTTTTCCGGAAAAAAACCAATGACAATCACAACAGACATGTTTTTTATTACATTTTATTTTACTATTATAATTATTATTATTTTTTTCTTCTAAATATGATAATTAAAAAATTTTAAAATATTTTAATACGACTTATTAACGCTGTGGGTCGCTACCATCGCAGCCATTTTATTTATTTATTTTATTTCCTGAATTAAATCGAGTGGACAAATTCAGTCAAAAACATTTTAACCAACCCAATCTCTATTTATTACGGTAGCTATGACAAATTTGGCACCAGTAGCAAGGAAATAAGTATTTAAAAAAAAAATGTAAAAAAAGACACCCGACTTCCTGACTGCGGTGCTCGTAACCATGCCAACGGTAACGCATGTGCAAAAAGTTTAGGGCTGCTGTTACTCGGCTATTTTAAATCCGAGCCGTGAGCGAGGAGTGATGTTCGCAAAGTAAATCTTAAAATAACTCGTTTCAACTTACAAAACACGAAATTTCGCATAGGTGAAAACGGCATTGGGTTTCACGCAAATTGAGGAAATTTCGCTCGGAAATTGGCGTTTTTTAAATGCGGGATTTGAATGCGAAGGGGACGAACCCGGACACAGGTCTTGTCACATGTGGCGGCGTTTTTTCCTTGAGTATGGCGTGCGTGCGGGCGCAGAAAACTGAACACGTTTGCAGTGAGAAAAGTGTGGCCAGCGTTTACGTTGAACCCGTCAAAGAAATCAGGCCCATTTATAAGGTAAATACTCGCAACTCGAGTATAGTTTCGTCTAAATTTATTCATTTATTTTCCGTTTTTTATTCATTTTATCATTGATTGGCCTCAGGTCTGGTATCAATTCGATCTATTCTTGGAGCTTTTATGACTTGGGGTAAATGAAGAGATGAATTTGCGGGTTTTTAGTGATTGGAAATTTATTTTTAAATAATTTAAGTGAAAAAAATAATTTTTCTTGTATTTGACATTTTTAATTGACTGGTCTGGCATTGCAGGAAATTGTTAGGGAAATTGGCCATTAAGGGGTAGCTGGGCTTTTACTGTTATTGCAAATAATTCATTCATTTTATTATCAAGTGTTAAGGGCTATATCTTTTCATATTTTTCCTCAAGACATTTTAGACAAGTTTGGACTTGAAACTTCCCCTTATGGGCCAAGAGGCATTTGAGCTAAGCACTCAGCCACTCAGGGTGTAACATGGGATAAATGTATATAATGGCTACTTGGCCAGAATTGTGTATTGATCCATGGTTTTATTAGCTGGTTCTATCTCACTAGTCTTCAGATAGTGCAGATATCTTATAGTTGTTAATTCTGTTTATTGGAGAAGGGGGGGGGGGGATGGTTTGAACATAAAAATACACAAAAACAATAAATAAGCAAATATGTAAAGTTGGTGGGCATTACTATGTCATTATCTTAATTCCACTAGTGCTAGGAATAACTAAATGTTGGAATATTGATCCAATGTTTGAGTTAGCTTTGGCAGTTATCTAGTTCAGAGGTTCCCAACCTGTGGTACTGGCACACGATAAGTGGATTTTGAATGGGGTTTTTGATATTTTGTGGAAGAATTTGATTTTTTTGAGGAGATTTTTACTATTTTTGGGATTTTTGGTGTTTGATTTTGTGATTTTTGAAGGGAATTATGATATTTCACTAATGTTTTTAATTTTTGGGGGAAAATTTTTCAATTTTTGAATGAAATTTTGGTTTTATTTGTGGAGATTTTGATATATTTGAGGAAAATGTTTAATTTTTATGAATTTATGATGTTTGATTTTGTGATTTTTGACTGGAATTTGTGGATATTTTTAATTTTTTTTGGATTCTTGGTGTTTCATCTACTGGTACGTCACCATATTGTACTCTACTAACAGGTACACCATCTTAAAAAGATTGGGAACCTCTGATCTAGTTCACACAACTGGATTTAAACTATCTAGTACAAACATTTTTAAACTAGATAATTTTTGGCTTGCGGCGTTTGCACTAAGAACCAGAACTAGATTCAAATTTTCTGGTATGAACAAGGTCAGGCTACACCATGTTATTTTCTTCTGTTGTCAGACATCGTTTAATATCAAATTGAAAAAAATAAAGCATGTTTGGGTTAATAAATTATTGATGAAAGATTGCAGTATTATTACATCAAGTGGAATGGTTGGACGGAAATTTGTTTACTTCTTCTCAAAGTAGTAGACAAGTTCTTTCCTATCTCTTAAATCAGGTTTGTCCAAACTTGAACTTGGCTGGAGCCCAACTTGGCCACCTTCCCATTCGAGTCAAAGTACCCATCTAAGTCAGCAGGGTTTGTCCTCTCGTGGTGAAGAATGAGTAAACTCAAACTTATCTCGGTCGGATGTTATTAGAGGGCCTCTTCCGTCTCAGATTAGACTATTTCTGCGAAAAAGGTTGCTGTTGTTATCGTCAGTGGAAACCAATTTGATATACTCTGACGATTATACTGTACAAAACAATTATCGATAACTCATCTACACTGTTCCTTTTAATTAACTTTGATCAGGGCCGCTAAGAGGGAACCCCGGTGCCGGAAAAATAAAAATGACAGAAAAAAAAATGCTTGTACAGTTGGACCTTGCTAAGTCGAACTCGAAGGGACCCGAAAAAAAATTCGACATAGGGAGGTTTTCGACTTAGGGAAGGTCGACTTAGCAAGGTCAGACTTCCCACCCCCCTTTCGACGGCCCTGGTAGACAGTGTTGGGCCAGTAGTCAGAACTAAGTATCACTTGCAGGTATGCGGTACTTGTTTAATTTTTTCAGCGTTATTGGTACCTGTACGCGGTGCTTTTCAAAAAGTACCAGGTGCTCTGATGCCTGTACTTTACTGGTAAGGTGACCAATTGTCTCCCTTTAGGGAGGACATTCTTTTTTTTGTAAGTTCTGTCCTCTCTCAAAAAGTGTCTTCCTACATGTCTTTCTTTTCGATATCTGAAGACTAATCTGTAACTCCGTATTTGATTGATGTCGAGTCGATCCGTTATGTGTGATGGGACATGATAAAATGTTACAAACGTTTTTATTATGCATTTATTATATTATGGTGTATTATTGTTGCAATGAATAAAATGTTTCTTTTATTTACGACATTTTTTTTCTTCAATTTATTTGTGTCTTTCTTTTCATTATTGTAAAAAAGTTGGTCACTTTATTACTGGTAGATCTTGCGGTACCTGAGATCTTGCGAGTTCATGAAAAAAGCTGCTGTTTTTTATGATCCTGTGGTCAAAAAAGTTGTCGTTTTCCTCCAATTTTTTGACCACGATTAAACAATTCAAAGAAATAAAATTTAAAAATGTTTATTACTGCAATAAACATTTTTAAAATTTTATTTCTCAGTTTTTAAATCAAATTTTGCACTATGACGAATATATTTTCTTGTTTAGACGACCAGATGGATTTTATGACCAAAGCAGCTGTTTGTATCCAAATATTCGTTGAAATAATTCATCTTTGTTTTTATATTCCGCCACATAAAACTCAACTTTTCATTTGGCTCTTCTTTTATTTATTTATTTATTTTTATTTTTTGTAAAAAAAAAAGTGTTGAAAATTTAAGGACTTCTCCCACTTTCTTTGACGAGTCTTCTTTTTTAAAGTGGTATTTTTAGATGTCATTTATCACACTCCTTCATTTAGTTGTGATGCGGGGGACACAGCTGAAAGAAAATGAAATATTTTTCACATTTTAAGTGTATAATGTTTCGTTTATTAATGTCATTTTTTTTTAACTTTTATTTTTTATTTTTAGATTTACACAGATTGGGCCAACCATTACCTAGAGAAAGCACGGTTTAAGCGGTACGTACAAGATTTGCAAGTTGATGTGTCAGATGGGATACTACTAGCTGACGTCATTGAAGCAGTCAGTAAGTAGCATCTGTTTTAATCAAGTCCAAATTGATGTAATCGTACCCTTGTGCTGGCTTACAGACTATTTTTAAGTTATGAATGACATTGGTGGAACTTCATATTTTAGGACTAACAAGGGCTACATATTTTTGTCAATGGTAGTCTGTGTTTTGGTATCTTGATGCCAAAATGAAACTGAAAATCAGACTTTGCAACAAATACATGATTTAATTGGCATGCAATAAACAATTTCAGACTTTTGTGTTTTCGTGTGCAAAAGTGGAATTTAGTAGGCGCATTCATAAAGTCATTTAAACTTGTTTAAATTTTTTAAACTAGTTTAAAAAGTGTCAGATTTTACATGTTAAATTTGGCATTTAGACTGGTTTAAATGACTTCATGAATGCGCCTAGTGTCTGAATTTGGCATCAAGATACTGGGTGCACACTGTAGGAACGATAACTGTATACGAGGCTGAGAGGACTTAACCCGCGCAGTGCCAACCTAAAAAAAAATCCCTTCAGAACCCAACTCGGGTCATTTTTGACCCCAAGCCAAAAAAATTTTTTTCAAAAATCTATGAAAATGATTCTATTCTCTACCACAACTGAAAGATGATCGTCCTGCACTGAATGCACCTACTGGAATTTTGGAATGCAGCTACTGGAAATTCGACCAGACATTCGTGTTACCTAATGTCAATCATGTAACATTCCAGTTGCCAACAACTGCCAATTAAATGTGGATAGTGAATTATCTGTAATCATAATAGACAGTCGAAACGCGTTATAACGAATTTTTGTTTTACGAATTTTTGTAAATGACTTACTTAGTTTGTCGGCCATAGAACACCATGTTAAAAAATTTCGATATAACGAATTCTCGTTATAACGAACTGATTTCTCGGTTCCCTTGTGATTCGTTATAACAAGTTTCGACTGTACTGAATAG
Organism: Strigamia transsilvanica; assembly: GCA_034701245.1. NCBI lineage: Eukaryota > Metazoa > Arthropoda > Chilopoda > Geophilomorpha > Linotaeniidae > Strigamia > Strigamia transsilvanica. The sequence goes on along the minus strand of JAQIXU010000436.1, from coordinate 7,195 downwards.
TATGTTTACCGGTAAAAGTATACTCCATTGTTATCTGATATCTATTGTTATCCAGTTTTTTGTGATCTGAAAAACAAATGGATTTCACATCTGTAATTTTTTATTCTTTATAAAGAAGCAATCTCGTCTGGTGATTATGCCATATGGTTCAAAATTACATTGCAATGTAGCGTGCAATGTATAGAATTTTACGGGAATGCATTTTGTAATACATTTGTGCATGCTATTGGTTTGCAAATGATAATACATTTTGTAAAATGTATAGTGAAAGACATTCCTCAATATTATTATTTGTCTAAAATGTATGTTAAAGTACTATGGTTAGAGAATTGCAAATGCACTGTCGAAATACATTTTTTCAATTATATTAAGCTTATGTAATGTTTTATTTAATATACCAATAATATATGGGTACTTAAATCCCACAAAATGCTGAATATTATACAATGTATACAATACATTTTTGAACCATACAGGTGGCACCAGTTCACAGATTAGTGGAGTCAATCCAAAAAACAGTAGTTTGCAACTCACTCGCTTGGTGCGCTGTTTTTGCCCGATCATGCTGGAGAACAACAGTTTTCACCAAGGTGTTGCATCTGTCTATTCCACTAATCTGGCAAATCCAATAAAATGTCATCACGAGCTGCCATTTGTTTGCATAAAGTTTTAATATTGCAACAATAGATTTTAATCCTTCAAAATTCAACATAACAGAAAGCGACAAGTAGTTTTTTTTGTTTTAAGTTGGCACAGACCCAAAAAACTATTGTTTGAAACGACTTAATTATTTCGGCTTCACTTTGTTCAGGAAGTCTGAGAATGTTGGTGTTAATCAGACGAATTTATTGGACTGATTCGCTGTTTAACTGATCGTAATTGGCAATGACCAGTGAAAGCAGTTGTTTGTAAATGTCACTATGCAAGATTAACACACTGCGGTATTGTGTGAACTATTGTGATTCATTAATAACCCGGCGCTCCAGAGCAATAGAACCACTTTTCAGCCACTTAGAATGAACTATTAGGTTACGTGAGCATGCGTCATCGTCGTTGTGATATGTTTATTGAACAATTAAAATGTGTTCTTTATTTAATGAGATTTTCATCTTTGTTTTACAGCGAATGAAAAAGTACGAAGCATAAATCGCCGGCCAAAAAACACATCACAAATGGTAAGTTATGTGCTTTGGTTGGAAATTAATTTGGTGTCAATTTCTTGATTGTCACGTATATCACTTGTGGAAAAGGGTTTATGGTTATAGTTTATGTGAGCTTAGTTTAAGCTTAGTACCAATGTAAATTGTAAACTTGTTTTGACAGGCTAACAAATTTACTTGTTCAAAGGTAAAGGTGAGAGAAAGTTTTTTTTGTTTTTTGTCATATAGAACGCAGTGTTTGGGCTTTAATTTCCGGAATAAAAAAGAAGTTGGCTTCACTGTGCTGTTTTTGATACAGGTGCCAAATGCTCTGTGCTGCACAGGGAAGTTTGACGTTCAAGGTTACGATCTTATCACCTTTAGATGGGCTGTGGAATAATGTTGTTTGGATTTTTTTGATTGAAATTTGTAAAAACTGGATTCGAATGTTGAAAGTTGAATGTTGTGTTAATGCTTTTTGATTGACGGTAAGTACAGGCAGAAAAAATCCACTGGATAATTCAAATAATCCAACAGACATACAAAAACTCCCATTGGCTACTGGTTTGTGCTCAATGGAAAAATTGTCTAAAAAGTGCACCTAACCACCACAAGAGTACATTGTTCAACGGTTGCATCGTTGTAAAGGCTCGAAATAGACAATTTCACAAACCGGAACGCCGCTTCAAAAACAATTTATACAATTTCAAAATCACAAGAGAAAAATTATCACAAACCGAACACTGTTCGGCTTTGCTCCGCTGCATTACGAGCCAACACAACTTTTTTGATGGGGCACGTACAAGGTCGAGCGAGAAGCGAGGTTGCGGCATCAGGTATTAAAATGGTGGTTTCGGTCTGGCTTTAGAACATTTGGGACATGATGTGACGTCACAATGTGCTCTGGATGATGACTTCACGTAGGTGGCAGGTACAAAAATGTCATCGTGTGTGGTTTTCAACTGTAGAAACACCTATAAAAATTTAAGAAATCAGAATTTATCATCTTTTAGCTTTCCAGAAATTAGAACTACACCCATATTTCGCTATATGGCCGGGATACGTTCCTGGAAGGTCGGCTGCAAAGCGAAATGTCGTATATAACGAATCAGGGGCCGTTTCCCGACTTTTTGGCCGTATAAAGAAAATGTTAGGCCATAAATCGAAATTTAGCCATAATGACACAAGGCCGTTATGGCAAAAAGCCGTATAAAGGGAGGCGGTATAGCGAGGTATGGGTGTATTAAGAAAAAATGAATCAAGGCATGTCGAGGCTATTGTGCGATTATCACGATTTTTCGCTGAGCGATTATTACGTAACTCAATAACGACTAATCTGGTGAATAATCAAACAATCGCATTTTCTTGTGCATTTCCTTCGAGGCACAAAATCTGCAACTAAAAATTCGATGTTGCAAACCTGAACATGTGCAGCTCAGCTGTGTTATTTACCCACTAGTTAGCAGCAGTACAACAATCTGTGCACGCTTTTGCCTCGGAGTGTGTTGCTTCAGTGTAAAGGGATTTATTTACTTGCGGTATATAATGATGGCAATGGCACAGGATTTGACTCGGTGAAGTAGAATAATTCGAATTCTCGTCTGGATGAGCTTGGCGCCTGGATGTAAAAATACTTTGAATGCCAACTAGAATTGAATTTTTGCTTCTTGATAGTCAACTTGTACCAAGAATCACACGAAATGAACTCATGCTTTAAAACGATTAGTTTGGCACTTGACCAAATGGTAGCAGTCTACTGTGGCAGGGACATTAGTCAAACGTCACATGACCATTGCTTAGGCTGCAGAAAAAAAAATGCTGAATGGAAACTTTTCAGTTTGAAGTCTTGAATGGTCCAATTTAAATTTTTTTTTTGTGTGAAATAATTGGGGGGAAGGCGATTATTAAGTTCGTCTTTTTAGAAAAAGAAATGGCAAATTTGACTAATGAATATAGGTGATGATTTACTCAACAGTGGTGCCATCTATCGTCTGTGTAAAATTGATATTTGAACTCCAGCTGTTTCACAGCACATGTGATTTAAGTCAAGGGAAGTTGGTCGCGAGCGAACTTATAGGTCTCAGTGATTCAGTGCCTTTGCATGTAGCAGTGTTTGAAAAAGACTCGTTTTGGAAATTGGAAAAATCTAAAAACGACACGTTGAAACAAAATGGAATTTCAGGGTAAGTAGAATAAAAGTGCATGCAAATTGTTCTAAAAATTTAAAAATTTAAAAAAAATAAAAATATTTTTTTTTTAAAAATTAAAAACCTAAATTGAAATATTAACGGTTCCTTTATATATATATAAAATTAATATTAAATTTTTGGGGTTACTTTTTTTTTTTTTTTTTTTTTAAATCAAGTTTTGGGTTCAAGTTAGTCACAGAGATGATTTCAGATTCAAAGTAACAGTTACTCATGCTTCCTCTAAAACAACTCCCTATTGAAGTCTTTGAGTAAAAGTCAAGGCTAACACCACATCACAGTGTATCATTAATATTCACTAGAGAAAAAGTAACGTGGTAACGCATTCGTTGCATTTCCTGTGGCCTTACGGTTGAGGAAACTGATGATAGGTACATAAAGTAGCTGTATTTATTTATTCATGTCTTTTTTACTCGTGTTTTAGCTCGCACAAAGAATAAAAACAAAAAATTAACAACGCAAAATTAAAGAGAGTGCTTGCAGAGCAGCTCAACCAAAAATAACCACAATAGCTGCCCTAAAGTCCTATAGTGGACACTAAATATTATTTTAAATTGAGATAGATTAAATTTTTTGATCACGCCTTTATTATTTTTACTAAAAAAAAAAAAAAAAGATTTAAATAAATAATTAAACTGGGCAAGGCTATTTAAAATTGCAAGGAATTGGTCTAGTTAAGGTCAGTTGGGTTCAATGAGAACATGTTGATATGTATTAGCCATTAAATTGCAAATAGCTTGTTTGTATTATTGTTGATTGGTCTAGACAGGAAATGTGCGAAGAATTCAAATGAAAGTCAACTTTATAAAAGCTTGGGATTAATTTACAAGCTCTATTTCATTGTTAATTAATGGCCTGATTTTTTTTATAAGTGTATTTTTAAATTATATAAACAGAAAAAAAAATTTAAAAGTTCATTGCAATGCTGAGAGAGTAAAACAAAGAGTGGAAACTTGTTTTCATCTATTTTTAGTTTATCTTTTTGCCGTTAGAAGGAAAACAAAACAAAACTAAAAACAAACAAAAACTTGTGTGTATTTACTTGGTTAGTTCATAGTTGTGTGTATATACCTAAATATTTGCTTCACTTGTGTAAACTGGGGGAGAATGGTTTGGTGTATTTAGGTTGTGGTTTATGATTTGTGTATATGAATTCCATTGTAAATAAATAATGAATAAATAGAAAGAAAAAAAGGGAGAGAAAAAAGTATTAATTTATGACCCCTTTTTTCTTGTTTCCGTTTGCAGATTGAAAACATCAATTCGTGTTTGTCGTTTTTGTCTAATTTGGGCGTCAATGTGGAAGGAGTTACAGCCAAAGGTGATTTATTTGTTTATTTATTTTTTAGGGGGCGATATGATATTTTATTTGGATTGTTTAGGCCGAATAATGCTAAAATAAAGTAAATAAACTAATTTACAGCATGGTACTGAAATTTTGGCGCTTTATTTCCTTTGTGTGCAACAAGCTTGACAATCGCCATGTTAAATGCATGCGCAGAATGTGATGCGCAGTCTGAAGATATATCGGTGCAAACTGTGTGGATTAGACCCGTGCATTTTTTAAATGTTATAACTGTTAGGCACTGCATTTTTTTTTGTTGATACTTAGTGTTTTACGACCTCAAATAGTTACTTTTTCGAATTAATCCGTATTTATTCATGCTTGACCTCGCTAAACTGTCATATTTGCAATTTAAAAATGGTGGAAACCAAAAAAAACAAAAAAACAAATTAAATATTGAAATTATTTAATCTTAGCAGCGAAACTAAGCTTTGATTTACAAGGAAGGATTAGCATTTACAGCTTTTATTTCTATTTTTATTATTCATTATTCATATTTTTTCATTTGGAAAAAAATTTCAGTTCTAATTTTACGAGGAATATTATAATTTGGGTGGAGATAACCTAGCAACCCAATGAGTCATTTATTCATATTGTGAAATATTGTTTTTCTTTGTCTTTCAGATATTCGTGATGGAAATCTCAAAGCAATATTAGGCCTATTTTTTAGCCTGTCGCGCTTCAAGCAACAGCAGAAACAACAAAATTCGATGAAGACTCAACAGGCGTCTTCGTTAACCACAGGCACTGCTGACATGTTATCACGGTAAGTTTATGTACTAACCTGCTTGGTATGTGTGCTTGTGGTTTATACAAGTTGAGTACGGCATGTGGAAACGCTAATAAACCGCTTTCACACCACAATGCGAATTTCGGGACAATTATGGTAACTCAGTGGAATGCAGTTAAATTTATCTATTCTCATCATTTATATCACTTTTTTTCGGCCATGAATTTATGAATGTGCGGATTTAGTGGTGCTAAAGCTGGGTTCACACTCACGGCCAAGTAAGCGATTTTAAAGGGGCCCCTGGTAGGGGAGAGGGGGGCACGTTGGGACAGTTTTTATGTTTTTATTTTTAATTCGTGGAAAGGTTTTCTCAGAAATTCGTGTTTTTGGTTTATAGTTGACATAACCTTCCTCTAACTGGAAAAAAATTTAGAAGTCTTAAACTGTAATCAGAAAAGAAATAAACATGAGTTACTGGATGTGTGTAAACTGTCCCAATCTACCCCATGGTTGGAGCACATTGGGACAAGCATGGGGCAGATTGGGACAACAATAAAATGTAATTAATTGACTGAGACTAGAAGAGTTTTACAGAGAGAATTAGTATGTTTCAATAGTAGCAGAAGGCAAATACATAAGAAATTTAAACTTCAACAGTCTATGGACTAGGAAATTGGTACTAAACAAACAAACAAACAAACAAACAAAATGATGAAAAACAAACAAAATTTAATAGCAATAGCACCCATATGGTTCAAAAAATATTTTACAGTATTTTTTGAGCTTTGCCTAAATAATTCATTCCAAAATATATAAATTTTTGCAGAATTCAATTATATTATTCATGCATTAAATAATGGCATTTCATAATGCATTTTAATCAATGTATTTTGACAATGCATTCATATTTGACAAATAATAATGTTGTGGAATGCATTTTACAAAATGTATTATCATTTGCATGCAGAAGTGTAGTACAAAATGTATTGTCAAATACATTGTCAAACTTAATACATTTTTCAATACATTATAATATATTGTAGTATAATTGCAATATATTTTTGAACCATATGGGTGGGGCTGACACTTCAAAATGTATTATCATTTGCAAACCAATAGCACGCAAAAGTGTATTACAAAATGCAATCCTGCAAAATGCTATACATTTCACAATATATTGTAATACATTGTATTTAGCATTTTTATAAACAAGAATGCTCATTGTTGCACTATGGTGAGCGAGACGTGTCATCTGCCTCAAACCAATTTCCGCTTCTGGATTTTTTGCGACTGCATCTACCGCGAAAACAAAAGATAGCGGAACAATGTGCAGTGAACAAAATTATTACAACTCAATCTACCGCGAATACTTTGGAATTTTTTAAATAAGCAAATAAATAAATAAATAAATGAATAAATAAATAAATAAAACATGACCCTGGTGAGGTTAGGCTTGCCTCTGAGTTTTCTTTTATTTTTCAGCAGTTTGATTTTCAATTCGTTTTCAGCATCGGATTCCTGAAATTATCAACAAGTAATTTGTTTTGGAAAACGATTTCAACCACACCAAAGTGGTTTAGAGAAAAAAAGTTTTTGCTCTATTTATTTATTTATTTATTAATTTATTTATTTACGAATAAAATGTGATTAATCGATTAACCGCGATGATTCTACTGGTGTGATTCCTTCTTTTTCCAATTGGTTGAACAGAGGGGAATAGGTGTGTAGAATTATGGCACCTTTTTGTTGAATTTCGCCATCCAAAGCCCTTTTT